>UXGC01000688.1:0-65381 GCA_900480045.1 Eurytoma adleriae | reverse complement strand
GGGGGGGGGGGGGGGGGGGGGGGGGGGGGCGGCTCTATTTTCGGCTGGCGGATGACTCGCCCGGCCGATTTACGAGGGAAAATTAAATCGACCCGAGGTTCCGAAGGTCGAGCGCTTGCTTACTTTTCATCGGCGCGATTTTTCGCTGGGGTAGGCTGATCTAAGACTCTCTAGACTGTGGACTAATTAAATGGGGAGATGAGAGGGTATTTTAACTAATAAATAAATTTACTAGGGAGGTATCGATTGCATTTATTGTAAGAAGCTTAATTTGTTTAGTAGTAAATTAAATTTATTTTAATCGATGTTTTAGTGAAAAGTGCTTGTTGTAAACAGTTGAGAATATTCTGTATGATGGAATATTAAAGGTAAAAATTGAACTTTACAGATGGATTTAGATGATGAGCTACCGTTATATAAAGTAATTTACGATATCCATTTGGCAACATTCCAGACGTATTTATCGTTAAACATTGTTGTTTGCATTGATTCACTTGTTATCTTCATAAGTTAAGTCTGGTACTAAAAATAACGTAATTTCGTTTCAATGCTGTTTAATTATTATTTTTCAATCATGGATTTTTTTTATATAGTCATACATTTTTTATTTAACATAAATTACACAAATGCTGTAAAATTTTGACAATGTTGATTTTTATGTGAAGTACCTATAGTTTAATTTTGTTGGGCATTTTGGGCAATAGTCAGTTGAATAAGCTGCACTATTTTTTGGCAAGTACTCGGTCCAACTGCAAAAGACATTCGATAGGAGATTGGATTAAACTTCGTCAAAGTGCTGAGTTGCAGTTTTCCTACTAAAGATACTTACGAATGCTGTCGCAATTGTCGACAATCTTATTTACGATTCCGGTAACCTTGTGCGCCACAATTGTCCCGGTGATATCAGCTACTTCATTGATTGCTGGGTCTTGTTGCCTCAAAACCTTTGCGAAACAAATGAAACATTGATTGATCTTAAAAAATTAATTAAATGTATTACACTAATTGAACAATTTCTTACCTCAACTTTATCTACGATACATCTCGATGCGTTAACTGCTTTTTCGGCTGAACGTACGGCTTTAATAATAAGACCAATTTCACCTGGACATAATTTTCGAATAAGAAAAGATATAAGAAAAAGTCTCGATTAAATACCGGAGTATTTCTTTACTAGTAATCTCTTATTGCTATTGATGAAAAGGAATTACTCACGTGGACTCAGTCCAGATTGTGCTACGCACTGGTTGCGAATATCACGCAACTGTTGTTTCTGTTCTTCATTAAGGGAACTCTAAAAATACAAGCAAACCTCGTTAAAACTTAAATGAAGAACATTTTTACTCTTACTTTTTAAATCACTATTTCGCTGATTCATTATGTTACCGAGTAAACTCCCACAAGAAACAGCGCGCAAAAAACAACAACGAGCTTCATCGCGAAATACGATTTTCAAAGGCACTACTTGATTGTTAAATTTTACGATCGACTGGCGAATTCTCAGCTTCCGCTTGCGCTTTATACCGAGTCTTATAGAAGCCGACTATAATTTATGGCGAATAAACAGACGTTGTCTACGCGCTTATCAATGGAAAACAAGCTCGAGCTTTCGCGGAAATTGACTTTTCGCTAATGCGCTATTTCGTCACGTTTGCGCAATCATCTTCGGAGAAACCGTCGGTGCAATGACTTATTCAACTGCTTAAATTAGAAAAGCAACGTCCTGTTGCACGATTCGTTGTTTTTCGATAAAAGTTTGTTGCGTAGAAATTAAATTATTTTTCATTGAGTCGCAGTTTCTTGGTTGAAAATCAGTTGCAATTTATTATTGATCGAAGCTTCCAAAAATTATATCACGTTGAAATGTTGAATATTTTATAAACGCATCATTAATAAAGTAATTAACAGGCGCAATTTGATCATTTAGGTATTTCCGAAAATTGATGGATTTACCGATTACCTCGAAAATTGAAATTTCGATCAAAATTTCATCACACGTCACATTTTCGTTGGCTATAGGTTATAACCTATTATGAACATGAAATTAACCGGTAATACATTTTTTCATTAGATGTTTTTGTGCATAAACACTTTTCAAACTTTGTTTTCTCACTCCCGGGCTCGTGTTGAAGTCGAAAAGAAACTCCGCAGCCAATGCGGAGTAATCCGCAAAGACTCGGGGCGAGCAGGGAGGTCCACTCCACGGTACCACGGCTATTTGCATGGGGTACCCGCAGAAAGCCCTCGTTTTCCCGGGGTGCGCCCCGCGAAATTTATGGCTCGGGAATACTCCGGAGGCCGGCCGTGGCCCGTAACTCCCGAGCATGGAACTTGTCGAGCACGATCGCGGCGGTCTCCTCGCGCCGGCGCCCATCCCCATTCACCGGGAGATCCACCTTCCTTGCTCCTGTTCTCGCACTTCTTTCGACGGATTTGTTTCCCATTTGATTAGCTCTTGAGCCTTGCTACGCGAAGCGATTCGATAACTGTAAATAAAAAAGTGACAATGATAAAGGAAAGAAGATACGAAATGAAGTTTCAAGAAGCTATCTGCCAAACTATTTAGGAACTAGATTTTTTTAAGTTTGTTTAAAGATTAGAGGAATTTATCATTTACTTTTTTAAGTACCATTTAAAACTTTACATTAAAATAAAGCTGGAATTAAAGTTTTCGTCCTTGTTTTCAAAAAGCTCATTGGTTCTTTCCTGTACGTTTTTTCGTGAAAGTTGAAGATTAGGATGTGAAAAAAATACTCCTGCTGCAATTGTAAGATAAAGTATAAAAATTTTATAATACCAATTAATGTAAAAGAAAAGACTTTTCATTGAAAAAGAAAAGATTCCTTTGCATATAGAGAAAAATTTGAAAAAGTGCTGCTTTAAAAAATCCTTAAGTAGAAACAGACGAGTATTGAAAGACGCGATTTTATAAGTAAAGTAGTAAAGAGGGTAACTCTTTTTTTTATAAAATATGTTTTTGCGCCGGTCTATTTAAGTTTTTAATTTACTAGATGAACTATATTAATTTGTTAAATCACAAATCGTAAATATTATTAAATATTAGGATCATAAAAAAAATTTACTAGATTTTCTACTATAAATTTTGATGAATAGAAAAGACTACTATCGAGTTCCTTCGCTATAAACAATCAAGTGTACAAACATAGCGTCATCAATGAAAGATAAACAAACACCGCTGCTGGAGCTCGGCGGCGATCGAGCCTTCAAAATCGTCCGGGTGAAAATGGCAATTTGTCCGGCGTATTATGTAGCAATTAAGCACTCGTCTCTTTAGCGCGTTGGCGCTAACGCGATTTGGGTGGGAGAAGGGGAGGGGGGGGGGGCAGGTCGGAGGGGGCCGACGAGGCCGGGCTATACCTGCGGGATTGCACTGTCAGGAGCAGAAATGCGCGTCAGCGCGAAATTGAAGCCGACGCCCCCAGTCGCTCGGCTGTTTATAGGGTTAAAACTAATCGGCGCCCGGCGCTGCGATGATGATATCTCCGACTCGCCGCCCGAGCAACCCGTTGTCCTCGCTCCCGAGAAGGCTCACTCACTTTTTTTTTATTATCGCGGGACGGCCTCTTTAGATTGGATACTCCGAGATTTTAATCGAATCGAGGGATAAATTGGATAATGCTGATTCGCGCGGTTTATTGAAGAAATTTTAAATTTGCTCGTAGTCTTGGAAAGTTGCCGTCGAGATTTCACTTGTAATTAAGATTTTCATTTGATTAAGGATTTATTAGATTTTTTTACTAACCGGGAACTTAATGTCCTGAGTGATTTGCTTGAAAGCTTGAAGTTTCGAGCTTAAATCTACGTTGCCTCAGAAAACAAATACTGTTTTTAAAAACGAAAGAGTCATATTTAAAAATGTTATTAAAAACAATATCAAAAATATGTAATTTTAATATAGCAGACTTTAGTATTAGCATGGAGAAGGAAAAAGATACGCGTGAACGTTCTCCGAATTAGATATTAATGATAAGTAGAATCAGACGGATACAGTAAGACGTGCATTTTTTACGTAGGTTTTTCCTTTATTAAAAACAACGTAAAAAATGTGTTTTTAATCAAGCAGACTTTAGTATTAGCATGGAGAAGGAAAAAAGTACGCGTAAACGTTCTTCGAATAAGATATTAATAATAAGTAGAAACAGACGGATACAGTAAGACATACATTTTTTACGTAGGTTTTTCCTTCTACCGAAATTGTTAAGTATGAATAGCGACTAGACATGAAATCTTTTTTTAATTCAATACTTTTTTATTAACTAATAATTATTATTTTTAGATTTAATTATTATTATTATTGTTATTTAGGTTCCGTAATAGACCAAGTTTCAAGTTTAGTATTTTCTAGTCAATTTTTTTTGTAGCCATTATTTTACATACAAATTATTATGAAAAAACTTATTCAGTAACCTTTCACTATTCAATGTATTAAGTAAAATCATATTAATAACAATTACCTCAAACTTCAAACCAACAAATAGTCTTCTCAGTCTTCCACTCCCAATGATTGATATTCGCTCGAAGCAAGATAAATGCAACTTATTCATTATCCTACTTTAACGTCGTAAGAATTAGTCGAATGTAAATCGAATTAATCGACTTGAGCGTATTAGTCCGAATAAAGATTGAAAGGCGAGCGCGCGGAAAATTTCGTGGAAAACTAATCAACGGCTGCTCGCGGGGGCACTCGGTATCGGGGCGTCGGCGCGGGCGATGATGAACGAGGGATTTCATGATTAATTTAAACTTCCGGTAAAAAACCGAGCCGGCCCGACGGTAAAAGCCGATCGATTATTAACGAAGCCGCAACTTTTCTCGCGCGCGCTCAGCAGTAAATACGGCGAAGGTCCGTGAGCCGCGGGTGGAGGCGCGCAAGTGATGGAAGAGTTGCAGGTGCGATTCCGTCGCTGAATGAAAACTTCTTACCCGGCCGGTGATCGATCAAATTTTTATAAGGCTGCGAAACCCGTTGATTCGACCGTGAGCATTAACTATTTACGGCTCCCGAGAAAATGCGAGGATTTTTTGGAAAATTTTCGAGGATTCAGTCCTTGTGCGATTTAAAAATGCAGCTTCGCTGCTTATTTTTATAATAGTTTGAAATTAAAAATATGAATTTTTTATAGAGGAATTAATTTTACTACTAATTTTTTAAAGTTATATACATGTTGTTAACGTAAAGTGATGTACGATGTTAGTTGCGGTATTCATTTAGGACCTTACTAAACCTTAAGTAGTAACAGACGCATTGACCAGACAAACAATTAATTTCTTTTAATAATGCAGAGAACAAGTAGTATGAAATAATTACAATTAGATTTGAAACTTTGAAAAAGCTCTTACTAAACAGTAGTATCAGTCAAAATGGTCAGTTTAATAGCCAAATTTTGAAAAGCCTTTATTATAACTAGTAGTAACAGGCGGATTGGTCAGACAAAATATTCATTTCTTTTAATAATGCAGAGAACAAGTAGTATGAAATAATTACAATTAGATTTGAAACTTTGAAATCAAAATGGTCAGCTTAATAGCCAAATTTTGAAAAGCCTTTATTATAACTAGTAGTAACAGACGGATTGGTCAGACAAAATATTCATTAGAAATTTTTTAATTATGCAGAGCAAGTACTATGAAATAATTAAAATTAGTTTTGAAATTGCTCAGCTTAAGGGAAATATTTTATAAAGATCATACCATGCATAAGTAGTAACAGGCGGCATGATCAGACAAAATGCTACGAATCATGTATACAATTAATATCGATCCAAATGCCGACGGAATAATTAAAATGATGGCTTCAACTTATCAGTATTTCACAATACAGTTACTATACAGTAGTAGAAACAGACTATTTGGTCAGACAATATTTCGTTTTGTAGTTTTAATATAATATTTTCATAGGTCTTTTTCTAATCATCAGTAGTAACAGATTGTTCGGTCAGACAACATTAAATATCTAAACAGCAGGAACCTAAAGTCATGGCAATCTAATTTTCAGCAGCAATCGTGAATTAATTATCACTGAAAAAACGAAAATACCTTGAAAATAACGCCAAAAAACAATAAAAAATAAAATCATTTTCCCTCTTCGAGCGAAGAGCTCGACTTAAAATTCGCATGAGGGAGGGCGTAAGTGCGCGCCGCACCGCTGCAGAGAAGATCGGGGAACAATTACCGTTCTAACGATTGATGAGGGCAAGGATTTTGCAGCGAAGGGCTTCGGGGGCGCGTGTAAATCAATTGTCGCCGGGACCGCAAAGCCCCGACGCGCTAAGCCCCCGCCCGCGCCCCGAATTCCCCGCGCTCGCGCGGCCCGTCATGTGTATTCCATAAATCATGCGGCTACCGAATGCCGATACGCAAAAGTTCGACTACGCCGCGAAGACTCGGATTTTCGGGATTCTTTCGGCTGGGGGTAGCCGCACCGGCGGATCCGCTTTTCCGATCGATTGTGGCGAGAACTTTTACGATAAACTTTTATTTATTTATGTTTAAGCAATCAAATAAATTATAATGCTTCTTACTGTCTTATTATTTCTATAATCAAATGTCACTAAAATAAAATTTCATTTGATTATTACGATGATTCATGTCGGACTTCTTCTTTTTCTTAGAAGCAATACTAAAAATTTGGGTATGATAATAATGAAAACTATGGTACTGTATTTTACTTTATTAAGATTATAGTTTATGAAATTTAGAGCAGCTCAGAGAACAATGTAAAAAAAAATTCGCTGATAAAGTTGTGCAGTCCATGCATGTTCATTTAAGTTAAAACAGAAATTAAAAATTTAATACATACCTGACAAAATCTTCCCTTTCTCTCATACAAAAATATTCCGGAAGCTACGGGCGCGACAAACTTACCCACCGAAACCAGAAAACCGACGAGCTCGAAAGCACGCAAAGGAGCGTCGCTGCGAGGATCGGAGGCGAGGCCGATCGCCGGGTCGGCTCTCGCGAATTCCGAAGATTTTTCGGCGCCGCGGCGGCGGACGCTTGAGTGACGCGGCGCGCAATTTCGGCGCGTGTGCCACGGTCACGCCAAACCGCAGTTTAATTACTGGACGAGCGCGCGCGTGTGAACTGGCTCGCGGCGGTGCACTGTCACGCGCACCGCGTGCGTAAATTGATCCCGGGGTGCAGCTGCAGCGGCGGCGGCGGCTACCTGCCTGTTTCTCCGCGGGCGCGCGTCAACGTCCCCCGTTTGAAGCCCACCCTATCCCCCCGGTCAAACGCAGGCGGGCAGCTGCTCGAGCGCGCGCCACCGTGATTGCGCGTCGAAGCGCCCTGTTGCGCGTGCGAGCTACGAGGCGCGGATTTTTTTTTCTTCTTTTTTTTGCGACGGGGGTGGGAGTGTACACGGTTTGTACGGACTGTTGCGGTGTGATTCGGGGATTTTATCCGGGGATGCGCGCTGTGATACTTTAATGACGCGGATATTTTCTTAACGACGCTTGTTTTCTTTTTTTAATTAAAAGCTCTCACGGTTTATGTAAAGCTATTATTTTTAACGATTTTTGTGACGTTGGGAATAATGGGATATTTGCATTAAATTTATCAGTCGTGTAGAATTTAACAAAATAGTACTTTCCTGGAAAGCATTTAGTTTTATTTTATCGATAAAACAATTTTTCGGATATTTTGCTTTAGCGGTTCACATTTAGTGGTCACTTTGTAAAATATCGTTTCATTGAGATGAGATAAAGCTAGATCAGATTTAATTACATTTTTTTTATGCTTTTAATTACTATATTAAAATTTTGCATTTCTACTTTAAAAGACAGCTCGAGAGCTACTACAGTATCATCATCGATTCTAATCACATCTACATTTTACTTAAAAATTATAATGTTATTTAAAAAGTACAAAATAACAAAATCACTTTTTTATGTTTAATAAGTAGATTAGCATAAACTTTATTAATAGGAATTATAGAATTTATGTTATTATGCGATACGGTACGGTGCATTTCGTAATTACTGGGTGGCGTGTTTATGATGCAGTAACAATTGTTGCTCATTGAGTGATTGTTCGTACTTCTCTAATGTGAAGGGAATCCAACGGGATGTCGTTTTGAATGTACCGATTGTTATGCGATATGCGAAATAATTATTTTGATGATTGATGTTGTGTCAATAGTTGAAGCGCAACTCCACCCCTAGATATTTATTAATATAATTGATTTGAACTTCGTGTTATAGACAAAGAATAGATTGACACTTTGCGAAATTGAATTATTGCATAAATACGTAAATTCAGGAGAAATTACGATATTAGTCAGCGATAAATTATATCATTATGAAATTGATCTTACTCTAATAAGTTTAGTATTATTATATTTGTACTTTATTATTTTTTATATTTTCTTTTAATAAATTGTAATGTGATCTCTTGAGAGTAGACAATAAAAAAGGCAAGGCAAAACTATCGCATTAAATACTTTCTTTTCTTGTTTTAACATACAATCAAATGTTTTTTTCTTTTTTTTTATTAAAGGTGTCAGTTTATTTCTCGCATCAATTCGTGACATAGAATTACAAATTATTTGAATGCAAAATCGTAAAACAAACGAAAAGAAACGGAAAAAAAGGAAAAATTCCTGCCTGCTCTCCGGGCAAACTTTTTAGCCAGTCCTTCGCAGCGGTGCGCGGAAGGAAGTCAAATTACATCTTTTTGCGCTCTCGCGTTTCAGCGTCCCTCCCCCCCACTCGCTTCTCCCGCAATACTTTCGCGAACAACAAACGACGAGGATACTCGAGGCGGGGATCTGATATCACCGCCAAGTTCTATAACAAAGCCCCCCAGCCGAGTGTCGAACTGGTGAAAAACTTTCCGGGCGTGTGTATGAAGCGTAAAGAGTGGCGCGATTAATCTCGAGGAGCGAGCCGAGTGAAAATTCAGGGCTCGACTCTGTAATTCGTATCTCCCGGGCGTGGCGTGCGGCCCTCGCTCTCGCTCTAGAGCCGCGCCGCGCCGGCCGTAAGGGATGAAGGATCGCGGCGTCGACGGTGAATAATGTTATTTTTCAATTGCCGGCTCGAAATCGCGAGGAACTAACTGGGCCATCCACAGTCGGCCGGCGCTGAAGAATCGTTTTTTACGAAATTACTTTCCGAGATAGCTTTTCATTTTTTTTGGTATTTTTTTGTAAAGAACTTTTTCTAATTTTAGATGTGATTCTAGTTTGTTATGGTGCTAACAGTATATTATAAAGAATTATAATTTATTAAAAAAAATGAAGTGTCTTGTCACTTATGCAGTCTTTTTGAAATTTACTTTTTGGGAATCGAAAAAGCTCAAGTAAAATCACTATAGTCTTTACTAAAACAAAAACTAACTGGAAAAATGTCAAAATTAGAATTAGTAGTGTCTAGAAACATTTACTATTCATTGACTTGATGTTATATTCATCTTTACGATTTTCCAAATTTGTGCTCAATTTAGTAAAAAACTATAACAATTTTTTTTGTGCACTCATCTTCGAAAAAAAAAACGAAAAACACTACTTTACTAATTTCGATAAATAATTAAAATTAGTTTTGAAATTGCTCAGCTTGAGGGAAATATTTTATAAAGATCATACCATGCATAAGTAGTAACAGGCGGCATGGTCAGACAAAATTCTACGAATCATTTATACAATTAATATCGATCCAAACGCCGACGGAATAATTAATTTATTGCTTCAACTTAAAAGTATTTCACAATATATTTATTATACAGCAGTAGAAACAGACTATTTGGTCAGACAATATTTTTTAATATAATATTTTCACAGGTCTTTTTCCAATCATCAGTAGTAACATACTGTTCGGTCAGACAACATTAAATATCTAAATAGCAGGAACCTATAGTCATGGCAATTTAATTTTTAACAGCAATCGTGAATTCATTATCACTGAAAAAACGGAAATACCTTGGAAATAACGCCAACAAACAATAAAAAATAAATTAATTTTCCCTCTTTGAGCGAAGAGCTCGGCTTAAAATTCGCATGATCGAGGGCGTAAGTGCGCGCCGCACCGCCGCGGAGAAGATCGGGGAAGCAGATGTGATTAGCAGATGTGAAATTTACATCAATCTCACAAATTAAGTTCGACCAATAAACACACCTTGTAATTTGTCCCCCGATAAAAATAACGCCGACAAATACTTCGCGCGGGGGACCCACGCGAACCTTTCATTTTCTCGAGCGCGCTCGAGACGAGAGAAAAAAAAAGAGCGCTCACTTACTCTCTCCCGCGATTCCATTCACATCGGTGATCGTTTATTTCCCCCTCTGTTTTTCTTTCTCGTTTTGTCCCCCGCGCCGTATTTTTCCGGGCGCGCGCTCGCTTGTCGAGTCGCGCGCGCACGGAAACGATACTTTATTTCTGTTTGATGTTTGCCGATGGCCCTGCCGGCCGGCTGTTTGCCGGTCGCGCCTTAATTAGGAGGGGTCGCTTTTGTTGACCGAGCGGCGGAAAAGTAGGATATTTATCGGGCGCGATAGGCGCACCGGATCATCGCTTGATAAACTGCCAAGTTGCTCTGGCGCGTGGACGCTTTACGGCTTATTGAGGCTTCCAATTTGAAATATTTATTTTTTGGGAGGATTTTTGTGAGCTTATTGAAGTTACTGTTTATGTTTGAAGATTAAAATAAATTTTATGAATTATTTATCGTTATTGTTAAAAATTTAGGTGTAATTAATATTTAATTCGTTCTTTTTGTTCAATTATTGATAAATAACCGTTTTGTTTCTTAAAAAATATTTTTAGCTCATTTCCAGTTGTCACTACTTAAATTATTGTATATAGAAATAAATTCATCAATAGATATTTAGATTTTTTAAATGATTTCCGTAATTATTTATAATTTAAAATTTTGTTTTGTCTCACATTTATAACAGTTTAAAAATCCCGTTTGGAAACCTTTTAATACTAGGTCATGAGGATATTCATCTTTTAAGAGTTCGGATACTGTGATCTAAATTATTTCATTTAGATGTTTAATATATAAGTAATTATTAGGATAAAAAGATAATTTTTTCATACTGAAATTAATTAAAAAAAGGATGTTTTTTTTACCCGTGAATCTTCTACGTTCCGATACTGCGTCGTTTCCCTCATTATCATAATCATAACAATAAACATTACATAATTTATTGCCACATCTAATTAATCAATACAAAAGTAGTCATTATCCGAAAGGCCCGCTTACCCCAGCCCCGAGTTGTCGATAAAAGAATCACGCGGACGCCGGCCTCGCACCGGTGTTTAGGGAGCGCGTCCACGTCGGGGCTTTCGCGATGATTTAACCTCACTCCCGACGCGATTATTATTATAATCGGTATTGTTATAACGGGGCGCGCCTGGCGTCCGCGCGCGCGCGTGCAAGCGGATTACGAACGCGGAGAGCCGGCGAAGGGCATCGGCACGGAATAAAAGCATTTGCCGCGGCGCGGCGGCTGAGAGGAAGGCAACTGATTTGCCCCGGGATTACCGCCAGCCGAGCTAATAACCGCTAAATTAATCGAGCCGGGCTCAGGAGAATTTTCGCGCCTACGCACGGCGCAGCTAGGATTCGACGGATAGCTCGGCGATTTGTAAAAGGCTCGTTCAGTTGTGCTCCTGGGAGTTGTGTTTACTGGGAGCGTGGAACGCGATAATTTGTCCTCTATGCGCGAAATAGAGAAGTTTTAGTGATAACTAGGAAACTCAGGTTTTATTAGTGTATTTTCACTGATTCGTCAAGATTTTTCGAGATAATCAGTGAAATTTTATTCATTTACTTTAAATCATGTACAAGTTATTTTAAATCGACTACATGAGTTTATTATTAAATTGAGATATTGAATTGCAGAAATATTTAGTTAATAAAAAAAATATTTTTATTAAATTGAAAGTTTGAACAAATTCCATTCAATATTATAGCAATATGTATTTTATCCTGCCTGTTGTATTTTCATATGTTAATAAAAAACAGTTCAAAACAAAGTTATACAGTTTTTCATTTGTTGAAATTCTGTATAATAAAATTAACATATTCCTTGTGAATCTAATCAATACGATATTTATTCCTATAAGTCGTTATAGAAAAATTCTTTTGACCGCTAAATTAACAATCAATTTGTACAATATAAATAAACAAAATATCAATTTTTTGAACTGTGTAAAACAATATAAAATAATTTTTGAATTATTTTCTTTTCAGTAAAAATAATCTTTTTAAAATGAAATGTTTTTCATACTAAACGGTTGTATAACATTTAAATGTTTAATTTACATTCCAGTTCAATAATTATACGAATAAAAGATATATTGTTTATAAAATTACACAGTCAAATAACAAATATTAATACTGAAAGAAAATGAATTTAAAAATAAATTTTTCATTAAATTTCAATTTCTGCAATTAAATCCAATTCGACAAATTAAATTACGAAAGAATGTAAATCACGTCAGCGTACAAGCGCAATAGCTCTAATTTAATATAACGATGGACGAAAACTTACAACTGATTTCAGGAAAAAAGGAAGCCAGAGGCAGAAAAAGTTCTCGCTCCACCGCCCCCGCGAGAGGCAAAAAAAAAAAAAAAAATAAACGCGAGCTTGCAATGCGAAGCGTCGAAAGCGTAGCGAAGCGGATCGTAAAAAAGTCGGTGGGCAAGAAAGGCCCCTAGCCGCGAAAATATTTAGCAATCTCGCGCTCGCGCCGTCAAATTAAGAATTCCGGGCAAAAACGCGGCCTGAGAGAAATGGCGAAACACAGCTTTAATTGCGGTGCTCCGGCGGCCGGTCGTGGGTAAAAAAAGAAGCTCGCGAGCGTATCCGCCGGGAAAAACAGGGGCTATAGCCGGCGAATTTCGCGCAGAACCGACCCCTTTTTTTCCTCCTGATACAATTCGCACGTTTTTTACGGGCTTCCAGTTTTTTTTTTCGCATCGCGCGCAAAGATTGTTTAACAGTCTCGCAAAAGAGCTTTGCTTTCGCGAAGACATTGAGTTGTAACTTTTAACAATTTTTGAGTGCGAAATTTTACTAACAGTTACTATTCATCGAAATATATTTTTAATCGTTGATGAAGATTATTTAACGTTTTTATAGTGTTTACTTTTACATTTTTTTAATGTAAAAATAGTAGTACCTACAAGAAGTAGAATAAAAGAGAAAACATTTTAAGAAAGCTATATTTTTGCATAAGCAGGAATGAAGTATGAGAAGAAATCAAGTACCACTGTGTTCTCATATTTCAGGCGAATAAAGTGGCCATTGTAAAATAGTTTTACTTCTCAACAAAAAATGGAAAACATTAAATTTTTTAAAATACCACTCACGGAGTATCTTTCACTGCGAATCGTATCAATTCATCTGAATAGAAATGAGGGCAGACTGAAATTCAAACATCGAAACAGTCTAGTTCGCACGGCAGCGGGCGCAGTATCGATGCCTTTGATATTTAGCCCCTTTCCACTTCATAATAATACCGCGCGCCAGTGCCTTTCCGGGCTTCTTCTTCCTGTATTTTTCAGTAGCGCAGCGCCGGAGTCTGCTCGGTCACGTCAATAGCGCTAATGGCCTTCGAGGAGAGCCTCTCAATGCTTTTAATTATTTCCACCTTTCCTTCCACTCGAGACTTCAAAGGCTTTCTCTCTTTCTCTTTCCTCGCTCCCTTGTTCCATCGAGTCAATCGTTGGCCCCTTTTTCCGACCACCTACCCCCCTTTTGCCGCTGCAGCATCAGCCGGGGCCTTTTACTTATTCCTCTTCCCGCCTTTTCTTACAAATTGATCATATTTTGCCGCATTTAAAGAGCAAGAGGCGCCGGGAATCGGGGATCTTTATGAATTTCGAATGACGTGCCTAATCGAAATTAATGGGAGTTTCTCGCTTGTAACTTTTCGCAGTTTCATTAGTTTTTCAAGGCGGCGACTCCGATTGACTTTCAACTCTCTTTTTGTTTGTTCTTGAAAATCGGAAAACGTGATCGGAGTTGCTTTTAATTTTGTTTAAGTAAATTTTACACTGGCGGGTTGTCAGGACTCGCTACATTATTTATCGCACGTATCAGGAAGACATTATAGTACAAACTGGATTTCGAAGTCCCTGAAAGTCATTCGACCGTTCAAGCGTTATAACCAGATTTTCCCATCCCCTGAGGATTTCTAAAAATAGCCTACTCTCGACGCTCCGTCTTCGTCGCGCAACCCCGCAAGAATAGTTACATTTTCCAACAATTATCTTAACGTTAAAAAATTTTCTGTAGTTGCGTATCAAAGAATTTATTTGTTCCTCTCACTCATGCAATTTTGTAAACTAATTCCAAATATTTGTTTATTAAATAAATCTATTGCTTATTTAAAATCTTTAAACAACGTATTTGAAACGTTAGAGTTACATGTAAAGCATACCAGCGTTAATTAAGTCAATTTCTGGTTGCAAGCTCAACGTTTACTGGCAAAAAACTTGTTAATTTTGAAAAATAAATTTTAAAATTTATCTTTTCATATATTCTCTCAATAGCAATTGTATTAGATTACTTTTACTTTTCTAAGTTCAAAAAGCAGATCAAATCGTTTTTATTACCCAAAAATATTTATTAAGTAAAAAGTTTTACATGAAAAAACAATAATTTCAGATAAAAAAACCATTTTAAATAGAAAACACCAGGATTTTAATACACTTCGGAGGTGTAAGCTGGCGAGCATGCGTGCAACGTCAACGCGACGTGGTTCCGCCGTTCGATCCGGTCGACGTCATTAGACGGGACGATAATTATCGTTATCGCGCCTGACCAACCGAGCGATTCCAAAAATTCAGCCGGGTACGGCTGAGCGGCGAATTCCTCGCGAGGCTTCTTCCATTTTTCTTTCGAACGGCCCCGTCGGAATTCGCATTATCGTGCGGGACCTCTTTCCTAATAGTTCAGCCCATCGGCTGAAATATTTGATGACACGTCGATTTACGTTACCTCATTTACTTTTTCCTTTTATCCAACGTTCGAATAACTAAATTTTAGTTGATATTAACTAAAAATGTGTTTGCGCTAATCGATCACTGGTTTTTTTCTCCGCAAATGCTTTATTTTTAAAGCAGAATCTAATTAACAAATCTGAGTTCTGTACTAGCGAATTTATTAATAGCAAAACTATTAGTTGTCACAGTCATTATATTTTTGTTTTTACTGTCAAATTATTTGTCTGTGACATGGAAATTTTATTTAATAGTTAAAATAAAAAGGTTTAGTGTATAGAGGCGGATGATTTTGTGTTAAAAATCGCATTTTCAGATTATTCTAATCCTTGGAACGATTAACCCGTAATTTTTAATCGCTGCGCTCCTGCGTCCCTGGCAAAACCAATTATGAGAGGGCGGATCAGCAGGACGTGTGTTAATTAACCCCCGCGGCGGGTCAAGCCTCCCGGCAAAATCTATGACGAAGATACAAGTGAACGCATTAGTTTAAGAGCATTTATGTCCCACGTCCAGGGTTAATTCAACGTTCTTGGATGCATGAAATCTCAGGAAAAAATTGTAATTATAATTTACAACCGTATATTATTGAATAAAATAAATAGCCCATCAATCTGCTTTTAGGTGCAATCAATTTTTAATGGGCGTAATAAATATTGATTTCTTGCTGATGTGGATTATTAATTGAATATGCATGAACTTTATTTATTTTTTTTTTATTGTTCGGAAAAATAACTTTTTCATTATAGTATTTGCAAATGTTTTAGTAGGCGTTGTAATTTTTGAAATAATAATAAATTTTAAATACTAAAGCATGAAACTTTACACTCGAATTAATACTCAGTCTCATTACATTCAAATTTTATGCATAAACAAATATATTATACATGTGTTTATACATGTTAACCCTCGCCGTTTTGAATTTAAAAATTGAATTCATCGTATCAATACTACCGCCAATGATCAGTGCACCCACCTGCCTATCAACACTCACAGCTGCAAAAAAAAAGTTTTAAAAGCGCAATCAACATTCCCAAGGAGAGGAAGAGCGGGTCATAAAAGTCCCGCACCCGTGAGCTACGATCCCGAAAGTAATGACCGTCCGTCAAAAGTGCCGGTAAAGAAGGGAGAGGATATCGCTGACACGGTCTCATTGACGCGCGGGCCCGGGAAAACTTGAAAATAGTTTCGGCAGCTCCGCGGAATTTCCACGGCTGACTCGGAAGTTTTTAACTAAGTTCGCTCTTTGCCGCCGCCGTCGCCCTTTCTTGCGCCGCGGCGACGGCGACGGATATATCTGTTTCGGAAAGGCTTTTCGCCGGTTATTATTTTCGGCCGAACCACCGGGGGAAATAGTTTTCCGACTGCGCTGCAGTTTAATGAAGCGAGCGCAGCCAAGTTTCTTAAGGAAGCGAGAGTAAAGACTGACGGAAAAAAAGCTCCGCCGAGCTTTCACCGTACCGCGCTTTTGTCAACTTCGCGTTTTTGAGAATTTTGCGGTGGAACTTTTGGAAAATAATGAATTACCTGCGTGACCTAAATTATTTTTATTTGCATTCAGCAGTCTCTTGAAGTGAAGGACTTTTTATTAGCCAATCTGAATTTGAATGTTTTAAGTAAAAACAATAATTTTGCTTCAGTACATATATCCAAAAATAATTAAGGGACTTTAAATAACTTTTTATTTTCTTGTTAATTTAAAAAGGTAGACTTTGTGGTTCTAAAGAAAAAAATTCATTATTAGATGTTGCAACATTCTTAAACAATAAGTTGTATTTTAAGAGTCTGATGAAATTTAAATTAGTACTGGAAATTTTAAGTTGAGTATAAATAAAAGCTGATTAGATTTGTTTGTTACTTACACTCGTTATCTCTGATAAGGTTAAATTCAATTTCAAGAATGAAAATAATGTGCGCGATAAATTGTTTTCCTAAAAAAGAAACATAAGTTCCAAAATTACAGAGCAATTTATAAATAAGTTATTTTAAAAAAAATAAAATAAAAATAAAAATAAATGGGTAAATTTCTATCCTGGAATGGTAAGAAAAATAGCTATAATCTTTGATGATAATATTACTCATTTTACCCCAGTAGTAATTCATAGGGATGGTAAAAGGGGGAAAATTTTTTCGAATTCTGGTCGGACTTTGACAAGACTGGACATATACCCATATCTGATTCCTACCCGGTTAGAAGTTTATTTACTCCTCCAAGAACTAAAAGTAAATATTCCTACAGTATTTCTTCAGTACCCAAAACTAAATATATTTATTTAAAAAGAACACATAATCTGAAAATCCATATATCACAAAACTCGAGTTTCCAACAAAACCGCCGGCGTTTGTACCGCCGCCGAAGCGCAGCAGCCTCCTTATTAGTCGGCGGGATGGCGATGCACTCGGAGCGTGCGAAATTCCATTGCGGCTAACTAAGCGACGCGGGGGCGTCATCGTCATCGGCCTCCGTCGGGCCGAGCCAATTTCCGCGCCCTCGTCCTCCTTTCGGCCGGGGACGCGCTCGGCTGCCGAGCTTTGTGCGCCCGCACACCCTCGCCTTTTCGTCCCCAGCGGGCTCGCGCGGCCAATTACTCCGGGGCACGTGTCGTCGATGTCGCGGCCGGGGCTGCGAGGATTAAAATGTAAAAAAGGTCGCCCGGGGCCGACAGGCCCCGTTATTATCTCAATTTCCACGGCTAACCGAATTCGCCGGCGCTCCACGCGAAATTCCACCTGAGGCGCGCCGGCTCGGCCTCGCTCGGGAGATGAAACTTTTTTTTACGGTTATTTGTTCGCGTGGTGCGGCCTGAATACTATCAGCGGATCGAGTTTCTAGGGGGACTGACATTGATGAGCTTTTCAAAAGCTCTGTATTATGTGAGATTTTTTTTTTTTTTTTTTTTTGAGTGAGGGAAAAGAAAATGGAATTTGAGCTTATACGATGTGATGTGTTGTTACTGAATATTTGTTCTATGGCTTTGTTAGAATTTAATGAATATGTTGTTCGTGCACATCAGTTAATAAGTTCGCTTTTCTGATTCCGCAAAAAGTTGGTCATTTGACCTAAAGTCGTCTATTAGTACATGCTTGAAAAAATGTATTGAAAAGGGAAACTCTTATATAGACAGATTAAATGGTTATTGTGTATTTAGTTACGTTTTTAAATAATAAATTACGCAGTTAAATAAATGGTATAGGGATAAAACTGTGGAGATAAAACTGTAGAAATAGACGGTGAGTCGATCACTACCGCCTTATTAGACGCGCCATATCCGGGCGTGGGCATCTCTCGCCTCTTGCATTCCTCGTCGATTCCTACGCCGCCCGGGCTACCCATTGTCTCTGCTTCCTTTCGACGGATTGCCGAAGCCGAGGCGAAGGCACGACAGACTCTCTCTCTCTCTCTCTCTCTTGCTCTCTCACTCACTCACTTTCACCGCCTCCCGCGCACCCAGGCAATATCGCATTATGCCAGGCGACTAATGGAGACGCTAATTCCATTTTCCCGGCGGGCCCACCTGCACGTCCCGGCCTGCAGATAGGCGCTCGAGGATGTAGGTGAAGCCCCGGGAACGAAGTTACGCACACGTGCGCGGCGGCTCCGAGCCGAGGCTGGTAATTATGAGGGAAAGAAGAGAAGCCGGGAGAGAGAACCGGAGATAATAATGCTAGGGGGAGGGAGGGGAAGGGTATCATAATTGTAGAGGCGGAGGGAGGAGGTGGAGGACCAATGATTAAGCGGCGGGAGGATGAAAAATGAGGATGGGAGTTTGAGCATCGTAATTGAACCGTTGAACGGGTAAAAATGGTTTGTTAGGCGATTCGGGGGTTGCCCCGCCTTACACGCGACCGTCGCGATCAAGATTTAAGATACCGCGGTGCCGAGTTCGTTTGTTACGCCACCACTTCGGCATTGTTCGTCATTTCGTTGCCTGATCGCTCGAGAGATATGGATTGCGGGATATGATCATTTTGCTAAATGGTTTGGTTTTTGTTTAGGGGTCATCAGTGACTGGTGGGTTCACGCAAAAATTAGTATTAGCGGTTATTGATCGTTAGAAAGACATGAAATGATTACTTTTCGTCTCTACTTTCAAAAAGGATGATTTTTGTTCATTCATCATTGAGTTGGTTTTAAATAATCTGTTTGAATGATGTGCTAGGAGATTTAAAACTGGCAGTTTTAGCAAACAGATAGGTGTTGTTTGAAAATAATAACCACATAATCTGGAACATCGGATTGAGGTCTTCAATAATAATAAAATATACCCAGAATGACAGTAATTTTTCACGAAACGTCATCACTTAAACACATCATTCAATGAAAAAACATAAACACGTCAAGTCCACTTACCAAACTAATTGCTTCATCACCTCATAACCTCTCCTTACCTGGGAACCCTCCTCCGCAGTATTAACCCCCAGGAGCATGCAAATCATTAAATGAAGATTCAGCGGAGGCGGTAGCGGGGGGAGGACGGGGGGTCGCGTACAAGGAGAGAACAGAGTCGGCGAATCGGGGGAGCAGTCCCATCTCCGAGTCAACTCAATCTCCGGCAATCGGCCGGAATATCGTGAATGCCCGGGCGCTCGCGCGAGGATGAATGGCCGGGCACGAGTCGATATTGTGCCCGATCTGTTTACCTGGGCCGGCTCCTTGCGTGCGCACCACCGGAACCGACGGGCATTAACCGGCGCGAGATTATCGGCCTTTTGTTGTCTCGTGAATCTCGCGCCCCTCCCTTCGTCCCGGTCATTGAGATCCGGCGCGATATTAGCCGAATCGACGACTGTCGATGGATTCGGCAACATTCCGCTTGGGTATATGGGCGTATCCTTTACCGGAGGACGAAGATCGAAGTTTCGAATAATTGAGTTGGTTACACGAAAAATACTTTCAGATGGAATGGTCGATATGCATTTTTCGTTTTTTCAATGGATTTGTTATAAACAAAGGTACTACAAGGTACCGCATCATTGTTAATAAACATTGGATTGAAAAAAAAGTAATAAAAAACCCGCACTGATTATTTTTCCATGTTCTTTCATTCGAATATAATGAAATCGAAAAAATGTTTCTTGTGTTTACATAACGAAATATTAAAAACATACGAAAGTGTTACAATTTTTGTTCTTACCGGCATAAAATTGAAATTAGCATTAGGTTATTAGTAATTGATGTATTAAATTTTGTAATATTAATAACGATTTTTGTATTTGTTACAGGTGAGTCTCTAAAGCGTCTAGTAAATGATAGAGTATCAACTCTATTGACTTAAAGAAACCACAGTGAGTAGTATTTATATACTATCTATATTTATATCAAACTATTTTTTTATAATTAAATTATGCATGCCATATGAACAATTTCTATTCTTAAAAAACTCTTCTCCACAAAGTTATATTTGTTCTAAATATTTATGAAGAATATCTGATTCTAACTTAATTGAAAATATATATTATTTACACGAAAATTTTTATACTTTCTACCTGTTGCCTCGTTTGAAAAGAAGTCGCTTAATTTCTTATAAGAATTGATTTAAAAAAAATGTAATTATAACCTGCAGTTTGACCTTGAGAATAATTTTCCACGTTTTTCCAGGATATACATCTATTTTTTAACTTTAGGTGTAAATAACGTCCCATACCTCAAGTACTTATTATTTTCAAGAATTAATGTCTATAGAAAAATTTGACCCGGACTTCAAAAAATACAATTCACTGAAATTTCAGTCAATTTGACTAAGAATCGATTCTCATAAGACATGTAAAGGATTCTTTGGTTACCTTATGATGCCAGTACGTAAAGAACCATTATTGTTGAAAAAATTCGTCCTAATCATTCATCATCATCTTCCCAAGTGCTAAAACTAGACAGATCATATCACTGCCAGCACCAGCATAACAAAGCGTAACTTATTTTCCCGATGCTTCCGCGCGATAAATGAAACGAGCTATTGTTTAAGCTTTAACCAACGTTAACCGTGAAAACATCGCCCCGTGTAATCAAATTACTGCACTTGTAAGCGCAGCTCATTAACCGCGGAGCAGATAAAAAGGCGCAAACATTAACTCGCGCATTTAAAAAGAAGCAGGAGGGAAAAAAATTGCCGCGAACACACAGCGCTAAGTGGATCCACTCACGTGAGCGCGGCTTTGAAGTGCAATTGACACCTCGTCGGGGGGGCGTTAAAAAGTAAGGCGCCGCGTCAACGAGCCGGCACGCGAGTCAAAATCGTCGGCGGCGAAGTGGCGCGGGGGCGGGCACGCGATGCGGCTTGAATTTTCCATGGCGCACGCGAGCCGGCGCCCCGATTATGACTGCCGGCACTCGATTATCCCTTTCGCCGGCCAGGCATCGCCCCGCGGAATGTGGGTCGACGTGTCACTCGGCCGCCGCCTCCTCGCCGTTTCAGGGTATTGACGGTACACCGGAGAAAATTAGTCGATGAAACGTACACTATCGAGGGGTGACCGGTGGTATTAGTGTGAAAAATTTAGGAGATTTTGAAGGAAGCGATTTGGACTGATGATGATTGATTGTTATACATTTGCTGGCTAATGTTTGTATTTTCTTTTCACTTAATTACTATGAGTAATTAGCGTAAATTATTTTATTCGATAGCAGGTGATTAGTGAACTTCAATAATTGTGAGGATTGTTAAATCATTCTTAATCAAATTTTAAGTACACGTAAAATTTACTTTTAGTTACTATTTTAACTGTCTATAATAGATAAGAAAAATAAAAAAAATTGTTCACAGGAAGATTACAAAATCCCGATCTCGAAATAGCGATAATTAGAAAAACAAAATCAATTATCTTTGAAAGATGAAAGTGAATTCGAGGATCGCCTGAATTCACTTTTTTAAAATATCAAGCTCTCCATTCACAAAAAGCTCAATTCGAATAGAATTGAAAATTGAATTTTTCGTTCGACAAAAAAAGACTGATGGATGAAAAAAATTTTTTTTAAACAGAATAAGGGATTTAGACGCACTTTTTTTGTGCCATAGAATTTCGACATATTCCACCTTTTTAAACAGAACTGTAGATATTTCTTTTACACAAAATAATAATAATTCGCATTTTTATTTCTATTCTCTAGTATATTTTGCATATATGATAATAAATATATTATTGTTTATTTTTATTTCAATTCAAATAATGATCTTTCTGAATCTGTACATTTCCTTCATTTCTACGTACTAAAACTAAAGACTCCATGTATAACAACTAACCCTTTAAAAAAAATGATAAAAATTAAAAACAAGAATATGAAACAAGCTGAACCTTATCAATCTTTTCACGCGCGATTATCCTCTGAACAATTAATCAATCGGCAAAAAAAAGACCAACTGCAAAGCGGCGCTTTCGCCCGGCGTCGGCCGCGGAAAAAAGAAACTTCTAATCTCCTTACCGGTCGAAGTCACCTTCACGGCCAATTTCCCCGATAATCCCTTCGATACAGCCCGGGGGTGAACTCCCGGCTCGCGCATTATGACGTCGGCGGCTTTCGTCGCCGCGTTAAATTAATGATCCCGGAGACGGCGGCCGGAAACAGGAGAATGCACTCAAGGGGGGGTGACCGCCGCCGTCGGCCCTCCTAAGTCCCCCGGCTTAACCGAGCCTCTCCGCCCCGCCCCGAGCGTCCAAATGTTAGCGAACTGAATATCTTATTAGACGAAGTTTTCGACGCGCCGCCGCCGCCTTTTTTTTCGCCCGACAACGCGCCCTCGCCAACTAGTTAGGAGTTTCACTTGTAAGTCGCTTGTTACTCATTAACTATTTTGGACGGTGTCATCTGCTTTAACTTTTTTGACAAAAGTAAGTAATTGCCGAGTACAGTGGAATTTTTTTAAAGATATTGAATAATAATAAATTAAAAAAAACATAAAAAAATGAGAAAATTTTAATAAAACATTCTTTTTATAGCACATAAAAGTACTTCTTTTTTCCCTGCTGCTTTAATATTTTGTAATATCGAAAATGTGAAGCTGCACAATACATGTGTCATAAAAAATATCGTATGTATGTAGGAAATGTGGATCTTTTTGTGTTATACTATTCATCACTTACTTATACTGCATCTATGATTTTTATAGTAGCTTATCTCGTACCAGGGAAATTTTTACATTAGCGATAGAATACAGTAGATTTCATTATTTAAGTAGTTACAGACAGGCATGGTCAGACAACATACATTATGATTATTTTTCTTTTGCTCTGAAGAAGGTACCTTTATTAATGAATGAAGATTGAAATACTGATAAAAGGTTATTCAAATTTTCATTATTAAAAAAAATCTTCTTCACGCTACTTCTTTGTTCATTAAATTTTTACCAGCGCCGTGAAATAAAGTTCTAAAAGAATGTCAAAATACACTTACACGCACTTCTTCCCTCGGCAATCCGATTTTACTTACTTTACAGAGGTATACCCTGTAAACATTACAAAAATTACCCATAAAAAGTGCAAACATTACGTTTAATTTTTAATGGCATTACTCGGTCCGCGCACGAATCCCAACTCTTTATCTCTAAGGAAAATTAGTAGAGCCTCGAAAACACTCTAATTAAACTAAAAGCACACACGCGAGCCTTTGCCGCTCGACTTTTTCTCGCTTCGCGAGAGAGAGATAGAGAGAGAAAAAAAAAAGAGGAGCGCACAAGAAAAGGGAAGTAGAAGCTAAAGAGAAAGAAGAAAAGTGACTGTACGGTGCTATTACAGCATAAGATCAATGATTCGCTTTTCTCCCTTACGCTCGGAAGAAGCTAGTCGGAATTCAATTGTCTTTGTCCCCGGAGCGCCCGCCAGCTACTTTTTTTACCCACCCCCTCCCCTTTTTCACTTCTGTCCTCCCCTCCCTCTCCCCTCGCTTCTTTCCTCTCCTCCCTCTTGTCTCCTCTTTTTTTTTTAAATCCTCCCTCCGACAAGAGGAGCGAGTCGAGTATCTTTTCAGCCGAGCATTTTTGCATATGTAAACGCGCCTGCACTCTAATTAACTCTTCGTCCGGGAGGGGAGTTGAAAGGCCGCACGGTTTTTCCCTTTTCGCCCGTTTGATGCGCTCACAAAGGCGCGCGCACCGCGCTCGATATTCAAGCGAATCATAATGCGCGCCGCTGAGATTTTTTAAAGTGTATCGCTTTATCGGCGACCGCTTCGCTCGCGTTTTACCTCTCCCCCCTCGGGGGGGTACGTTTGATGTGCTTTATTTTCGCCTGGGATCGATCTCGTTTTTTTTTTCGTTGCGCGCGGGGGATACGGTTAATTGCGAATCGATGACCGACGGCTCCGCGAGCCACTCCCGTGATTATCGAGCTAATTGGATAACGACGCCCGAGTCGTGTTTTACAAGGTAATTGATATTCGTGCGGAGTGAATGTGCTGCTACTCGTTGATGCGGCTTCGCAATAAAATTTTTATACTTTTTTTTTTATTAATTTTTATTGTTTTGTTGAATTAATTACGAACATTAAAAGTGTTTTATTATTTTGCGCAGTAAATTCAATATGAGGTTTTAAGTGACACTTTTGCGTTATGATTGTACTATTACAATATGGTTATTTAAATAAATGCAAGAAAATTTGAATTTTTTATTATTTATTTCAAAAATTCTTATGCAGAATTGCACTTACAGTTAGTATGCGTTATGTACATTAGTTTTTAAACAATAATTTCATAATCATAAATGAAAAAATTTATAATTACTTTTTCTTAAAAATATAACTAATTACTGCGGTTTTACATCATACATGTTACATTTTCACTACAATTACTGTCATTTTTTTACGAAAAAATAAAAAATCTTATTACGTGAAGCTAATGATTTTAAAGTACAAAAATATTACCTAAACTGAAAGGATAAAAAATGTACACATTTTTACGCAGAGTAAAATAAAAAAAATCCACGTAGATTTGACGAAAAAATTTTAAAATCCAGCAAGGAATGTTGCTCCGCAAAAAAAGTGAGGCTGAAACCGCCGCCGCGTGCCGAAATCCGCCGGAAAGTAGTCTAACTCACCGAACAACCCGGCAAAAACGGACGAGCCGCTAATTATTTACCGGGGCGTCGCGGCCGCCGGCGTCGCCCGGGTAATCCGGCGAATCGCGCGGGAAATTCTCGCGTCGGCGCTCGGGGGAAAAATTGTTTTCCGATATTGGATTCGCATTGGCGCCGGGGGCGCGTCGTCTCGGCTGACGCGCCGGCGACGTGCCGGCAAGACGCGAGCGCGCGCGACGCCTCGCTCCACACGCGCCCCGGACGTGTCGGCCCTTCTTGTAAAATTTTTTTTTTTCTTATCCCGACGCCAGGAAAATGCTCGGTTTTCCCGTTCTCGATAGATGTTATTTCGTGAAAATTGTGGCGCGCTTCTTTTCTTGTTCGCGCTTTTGGTGTCAACCTTTTCATCCTGCAAAGTTGAATTAGTGAAAATACACTAAATTTTAGCGACGTGCTCGATTAAATGGTGATTAGTAGTAGAGAACATTCCACTAACTTTTAGTAGTTTTTCACTAAAACCTTTTGTTCTATTCTGCTTAGATGGTTTGGTGGATATTTAGTTTTTGTGTAATGTTTTGCAATCTTGTAGATTTAATAATTTTTATTTTCTCTTGTATTAAAACAATTATTAGACACGTCTATTTATCAATAATAAATAATTTTAAAATATAAAAATATATAATTCATAATTTTATTCGCAATTTTTATGATGCTAAATACTAAATAGTATTTCTTAATTATGTGTAATTTTACTAATTATTTACAATAAAGTCAGATTAATAGAAACTATCCTAATTTTTAATTCGACACTTTTCTCCCCGCTGAAAAACTAAAATCGCAGTAAGTCAGCGAGAAAGAAAATAAAGAAAAAAAGAGAAGCGAACTATTTACACAGGCAAATTTTAAAACGGCGTTGCCGGAAGGGTCAGCTCGCCGCTGGAAACTGACCTCTCACTCGTCCCCTGGACTGGCGCACTTGAGAAAAGCGTCGCCGGACTAGCGGACTCATTCATTGCCCAGTTAAGCGGCACTTTGCCCTGAATATTCATAGCCACTCCTGCGGCGGTGGTCGGGAGGGCAGAGATGGTCGCGGCCGGCCCTTTTGAGAGCGGCGGCCGCGCCGCCTCCTGGGTAAATATCACTCGAAAAGTTCGCCGTGCCGGCCGCGCGCTCCCCGGCCAAAGTGCTTTGCCGAGTTTTCGGCGCTTTCTCCGCGCGCGCGGTCGGCTCCACCTACTGCCCCCCACCCACCCCCCGTCCGCCACCCCGGGCTTTTTGCCGCGAATCAAAGCCCAAGCTGCTTTTTGCCCGAGCGGTTTATTTGGCGGTCGTGCTTCGCAATTATTTAACCTGTCGCGCGGCCCTCGTCCGCGGGGGACTCCTCTTTCTTTTTTTTTTTACAAGCGGCTACCGCCCGGTCTTTTTCTCGGTCGCGCGATTAAGAAAAGTTCGTTGGTTCGGCTCGAATTTTCGGGACGTTTTTTGGACTTTGAAAATCGTGCTATAATTAGTGAAGTTTCATTTAAAATTTAATGAAAAGAGCTTTTAAATTTAGTGATTAGTAATTCAACTTTAGAGGATAAAATTGATTGAAATTAATATCTATAAAAAATTTTGTTGATGTATTTCGGAAATTAACTTTTTCTTTTAAATTTATAATATAGAAAAAGCTCTAAAGATTATAGAAATGCACTGAAAATTAGTGAAGTGTGGTCCACTAACTGAAGATTAAAGGAGGACATTTCAATACAATAAACAATATACAACATTTCAATAAATTTAGTGCTTGAATTTAGAAGCTTTAGAGATATGAAAAACTTCAATTGAAAACTCCTGATCTTAAATAGATTATATTTATAACTGTAAGCTGAAAAGCTGTTTTTCATTGAAATACTGAAGTTCGAACATCATTTTTTTCAGCTACACCCGTGCAATATCAACAGTCAATGTACCAACTAAAAACAGAGCCTTATTACTTATCCTTATTATACAGACAAAATTTTTGTTTATGCTCTTGGAATTTCATAAAAGCACGAATTAAAAGATAAATTGCACGTACTTTTTTTCCCCAAGCACTGATCTTCAGCATCGCAAGTGAGCCTGTTAATTTTTGCGAGGCCAAAGGGAAGACGCCGGCGAGATAACTTAATACCGTATTTCATTCCTCTGTACGTAACAAAAATACACAGTGCGCGAAGGCGAGCGAAACAGCGGGCAAGCAGTTCCGCTTTGAGATACCCGGGGACGTGTAGAGTGCGACTAACTTACCCCATTCACCCACCTACCCTTCTCCCCTCTCATCCCTCTCTCTTTCTCTCTTTCTCTCTCTCTATCCCGCGATATTCCGACTGTCTGTGCGACGGCCCTTCTCTCTATCTCGCCTCGGAGAGAGTCAGACCGTCCGAGCGCGCTCACGTCCGTCCGAAGTTGCGCGCCGGCGCCGACATTTGCATTTGACGTGCTTGAAGATCCGCGAAATTTCTCGTGAAATTGCGTTACAGCACACCCGGGCGTTCGCCCTCGGAAAATATAAATAAAGGCCCGAGCGTCGTTTTACGAGTGCCGGGGCCAACCCCCCCTCCCCCGACGTTAAGTAACGCGCGTTTGATGTTTGCGTTCTGCTGCGCTGCGACTTTTTTTTCCCTCCCCCTCCCTTTTTTTACTGTCCTCGAATGAGAAACGTACAAGCGAGGTCGGGGATTTTACGGCGGAATGTAATTTTCGGACTTGCGGAAAATTGTTATGTCGGGTTATTAAAATTTTGAATTACGCGGGATCGAGGGGTACGTACGAGTGCGCGCTTGTACGGGTCGTTTTTACTGGGGAATTACATTTCTAAATGTGGGGAAGCTGTAAAGTACACCGGAATAAAATGAATTCGTTTGACGTTTTATCTTTTAATGTTACTTTTTAGGTGGGATAGGCGTGTAAAGCGGAGGGTATGTAATAGCTTTTTGTAATTTAATTATTAGTAAAAACTGAAGGGTATATAGATGTCCAACAGATCGTAATAAAATTAATGGTTTTACAGAAACTCAATTTTACTCAATTCTTCACATTTAATATTGCATCGTTCGTGCGAGTAAATACTGCAGAAAATAATTTCATCATCAAAATTTTAACCTATTGAAACATCTTAAGTTACAAAAAATTAATTTGAAAAAAGTACCCACATACTTTCTTACTCTCAATAACAGTAGTTCCATAATTGAATAAAAATAGAAAATACCCCAAAAAGTTGGTCGAAGTGACGTAATCCAGAAAAGAAAGAGGGAAAAGAATAAGCGAAGGAAAAAGGTGGAATTCGCACAGGCGGATTCCCTTAAATAATACACTGGGAGGCCGTAGGGGGCGGGCAGCGTACGTCTCGAAATCTCATCGAATCCGCAAGAAGTAGAGCTCGGAATCGAATTGCCCGGGAAGCTTCTCTTGTCCTCCGAAACTTCGCGCGCTGGAAATCTTTTCCAGCAGCTGGCCCCGATCGCCTAAAGCCCGGGCGTCCAGGTAATCCGGCCGCGGCTAGTGACCCCCTCCGTACATAACTCCAGGTGGGTTGCGGCGATGGAATTTAATGAAGTAATCTCGAGAAGCGGCAGCCAGGCAAAGCCAATTCCGCACGGCCCGCAGTGGATACAGTCCGGGTACGGTCGGACTCGACGCGCGACTGTATAGCCGAAAATAAACTGGATCGTTTGTTGTTAGAGTACACTAATGCCACTGATATTTTGTTTGTTATTTTGGAATTATTGTTTTTTTGCAAATTTTAATAAAAAAATTCTCGTAAAGACTAATTATCCAATTTGATTTGAATTATATTACTTTCGCCTGAACATAATCGGATCGTACTACTTACGAGTAGGTATAATAACTCTTTAAATTTATAAAATTAGCAATTTTATTTTACTAATTAATTACAATATTTTATTTTCTAATGAATTTCTTTAAGTAATGACATCAATTGCAATTCTAATATCGTCTGACCATAACCGGATATTACTACTTACACGTAGGTATACTAACACTGTCAAACGCTAGTTTTTAAAATTTTAAATAATACAATAAAACAGAGTTTTTTCTTACAGAATTAGATAATCAAGCTGCATAAAGATTCAAGCAAAATTTTACAGCAGCAATAAGTGGATCGGTACACATTTCATTTCGTCGTAATTAAAGGGCGAAAATGAAAGGAATCCACACGAGGCCGTGAAAATTTTAGCAATTCAAGACAAACGCCGCGAAATTCAAATGACAATCCTGCCGAATTCGCGACGAAACAATAACCCATAGCAATCTTTCCCCCCGCCCCCCGCTCGACACTTAAGCGCCGGCCTCCATCCATCCTCGGCAGGGTGCGCTCGCTCGAGGAGTCATTACTGCACTCAACAATGCCAGACGTCGTCTTATTACGGGGCGAGCTCCGGGGGGGTCGAGATAGCAATGTCTGTCTGAGGTAATCGCAGACGCGAGGAGGTGGAAGTGGTGGTGGGTGGAGGGGGCGGGGGAGAGTTGAGGAAGGCGAAAGTCGCGCCAACCAATTTCGCGCGCCCGGCGCTTGGGCCACCGCGATACCCGGAGAACTTTACGATCCTCGAAAATCCCTCCTGCCTTACGCGCCTGCATCGACGACCTTTCCATTAAGCCTCGACTCTCTCTCCGCCTCTCTCTCTCCCTCCCTCTCCTTCTCTCTCTTTCTCGCGCGCTCCGCGACTTCTCGTATCCTTTGATATGCCGCGCGTTTTCTCCGACTGTTTCTGCGCGCGCGCTCAAAGGAGCGGCTGCCTCATTGTATTAGATTTCTCTCTGCCTCTCTCTCTCTTTCTCTTCGTCTGAGACGGTAGTTTATTTGTTCTTCTAAGGGGAGCGAGATTTCGACTTTGATGTTGGGCTTCTAAAGTTTTTCCTCGCAATATTGATGATATGCCGCGGAGTCGCAAATTTGCGTTATCCGCCTTTCATTTAAAAGGATATCAACTGCAATTTTCTTTTCTTCGTTGCTTTTGTTTAAACTTTTACGTTTTTTTCGTATGACGAAGTTTAGTTTGCCTCCGCAAAAGTATTAACTTTTCTTTCTAAAAAATTAATTTCTAAATATGAAAGAATAAAATAAGTAAGTAGACAATTATTCCATAAATAATTCAAGCTTTTTAATTAAATGGCGTAAATGAACAATGGTGATTTATCCTACCTGCTGAAGTAAGTTGTATTTTTAATAATTGATTTAGTGTAAGAATCTATTTGCATTTTACAAATGAATTTTCAATTATTCGTATATACTACTATATAATATTAAATAAATTTCTATAAAAAAATATTTATTTTTAATTTTAAAACCAAACATTATCGATATAAGGCATATCACTATATCATAAACTTTAATTAACTCTTTTTCATTTATCAATCTTATCCGTGGAAAATCTGTAGCCGAAGGAGGATAAAAAAGAGGCGAGCTCGGAAACCCCTTTGACAAGCAAGAAGCCCTGAGTCACAAAGTTCAGCCTGTAGGCGGCGGCGGCGGCGGCCCCGAAAACGACTGTCGCGCGCGTTCGCGGGCAAATCGAGCGAGCCGAGACGTGAAAGGCAGAGGTGAGTAAAGATAAAAAAGAGAACTCGGGCCCCATTGAAAGTTAAGATAGAGGGATCCCCGGCGTCGCTGAACGAAAAGTAAATGCCCGCCGCGTCGCGTCTTTATCGAGTCAATGGGGTAGTACTTAGGGCGCCCGGCGAAATACTAAAAATAGAAGGGCTACCTGCCCGAATAAATCTCTCGTCTCTCCATCTGCACAATTTTGTTCAACGTTGAAGAAATTTCTCTTTACATTAGTTTATAGCGAATTCGCTGTTTTGGAGAAAAATTGCACTTCTGGAGAGAACAATTCAAATTCGATGCGGAGTCTGTGTATACAACGAATTTCACGAGGCGCGGGTTTTTACGCGCGAGTCCTAAAATATTTTACGGGTAAATTACTTACCGACTCGGAATAGTTTTTCTCCTTGTTTCGGAATGAGGCGCTTTTGTTGCGGTGGAGTCGCGCGCGGCAAGCTTGCTTTTTCTCCTCTCCCTTTTATTGCTCTCGGAGCCGAAGCCTTTTATAATTAAAGTTTTTTCGCCGGAGATTGCGCTGCTGCACGATACGCTTAGAACTTTGAAGCCTCTTTTTGGAGCGAGAGGGAAAGAGATATAATTCGAAGTTTGTTAATTAAATAAAACGCTTAATTATTTTAAATTAACTAGCGAAATACAAACGTTCGTTCCATTTTTTCGTATTTTTTAAATAAAATTCAGAAAAATCATCAACTTTTTTTCATTTTTATTCTCTGTCAAAACGTATTAGCAATCATTTTAGTTTTTGAGATTAAAAAATAAATCGAAACAGCATTCACTAAGAAAATTGTTTAATAAAATTTAGGGTAATTAGAAATATTGATAAATTAATGATTATTATATTAATATATTTTAGAAAACTTTATTTACTTCAAGGGATAATATATAAGTTACAAATTTATTCAAACGTGCATTGTTTACAAAATTTGAGTGTAAATAGGAAATAAATGAATTTGCACAATGTACATTCATTTTGCTACCTAATTCATTATTTTCCGCAGAAAAGTTTCATAAAATATCGCGAGCAATTTCCTTTTACAAGGCTTTCACCTGCCGCGTAAGTACGAGCAACGACGCTCGAAAAGACAATGAAAAAACGCGTAAACCGCGAAATAAACAAAACTCAAAGAAGAAGAAAAAAAAAGGATCAAGAAAGAGCCCGAGCGACGCCTCTTATTCAGCAACTCCGCCGAGGTGAGGGACGGGGTCAAAAAAAAGGAAAAGAAGCCCAGCGGAGCACGCAAAGCAGACAAACGCAATAACACAAGGCGAGAAAGTGACGGACGGGCGCGTGAACTAGTGAAATAAACTACCGCTCGGAGCGAGACAAAAAAAAAGAGAGAAGCAAGGCAGGGGGACGTAGAGGAGAGCAGCGAAGGAGAGAAAGAAATGAAGACGAGGCGGGCGGCGCGTCGAGGGAGCGGCTCGCGAGTGAAAAATGAAGGAGACGCTCGCGCGCGCGAAACTTACAATGCGACGCCGGGGCGCGGGGATATACATCCTGCATAATTTACGAGTGCGCGAGGCGCGTCTCTCGCGCGCGCGCGGGAGGGACGAATGTTTTCCCATATTTCCTTATTTACGCATATTTTTATGCCCCCGCGGGCTCGCTCCGGCCCGGGGAGATTGCCGGCTCGTTTCGCCCCCGGCGGAGGAAGCGGAGGTGCACCCGCGTGTCCCGGACGCCGCGTGCACGACCGAGCTCCTCGCCGGGCTCTTCTCCTTTCGCTATGTATTTTTCCTCTTTTTTTTCCTTCCCTTTCTTTCTCTCGTCGCTGACTGAGAATGCACAATTTGTTCGTTGGGAATTTTTCCGGGATCATCGAGATACTTCCCTTAGCCCTCGTTTCTTTTTTTGCGGGAGGAACTTTATCATGGAGGCTGCTTTACAGCGGACCAATTGTGCGAGCTTTCTTTCTTTTGATGCATGGGTCTGTTTTCACCAGTTCGATTTTAAAATCTTATAATCGTAAATTTTGTATAAATATTAAGAAAGTAAATTTTGTTTTCTAAAAAGGAATCTCGGAACTCACTTATTGTACAAAAGTCTACGAGATCGCATTTTAAAAGATTTTACGAGGTCCGTGGATTTTTTATTTATTTAAAAAAATAAGGGAGAATTTAAAGAACCATCCCGTAAAATTGCTTAAATTTCGATAAAAGCTGAATGGAAAAAAATTTAATGAAAAAATGAAGATGAAAGGTTTTTAAATTTTCTGTTTTCTAACAATTTTCAGATTTTTTTACAACAATATTTAGCATCTCACTTCAAAATTTTCTACATACATGCAAATACATAACATTTAACTAATGTTCTCGAACCCTTTCGTTTTCCCTGCCACACAATTACACGAAATAACATAATAATTACAGCAGCATAATGATTCGCAAAAGAGTGCGCGCGGGTCAGTTTCATCGCGCTGGCCGGTGTGTAATTTTGCAATAATCGAATCCCGATCGGCGGAACTCTCGGTCGGGTTGGGACTGCTGCACGCATCCCTTTTCCGGAGGGAGGGGAGGCCGAAATCGAAGCGGAATTTCGCCGCGCAGTAAATCGAGGAAGGTTTTTCGCGCGCTCGCGCTGAAATACCGCCGCGGGCGCTTTGGAATTTCAATGGGCGCGCGCGCTCGCGCCGGGGGCCAATGAAATAAACTTGGCGGCGGCGGCTGCACCGGCCGACTCTTTGTGCGGACCGCCGAAGATAAATAGGCGCGTTTGTACCGTACGCTCGGCCGGCCTTTACCCCGTTAATGGAATAGGTTTCTAAGCCTGCGAGCGTGCGATTTTTTCGAACGATCGCGCATCTATACCCCTTCCCTCTCCGTCCCCCCGCCCTTTGCTCTATTTTTCAACGAGTAACGAGCGAGGAGCTGAGGGATTCGCGGGATTTTAGAGATTGAATTGTTTGTTTGGGAGAGTTATGATTCTGGTCATTTTGATATGTAGTGGACTCTTTTCGTTGTTTTCAAATGCAATGCATTGGTAGGTGGCTCACTTAGTTTTTAAATTTTCGAGTAGTGAAAAATATATAAATTCTGACTAGTAGGACAGTCAAAAGTCAATAACTTTACTTTGCACTAAAAACAACTTGAAAATTTCTATTCATCTAGATAAAATGAAAAATACATATATTAATCGTTTTTTTACTTTCACTGATAGTACAAACTATATTATGTAAGTTATATTAATCTCCAGCAATAGGTATACGATTGATAAACATGCAGTAAAATTTTTATCGATAAAAAAATATATTCCTTTGTAAAATAATTTTATAAACCCTACTTATACCTCTCGCAAAATCAGGGTATTCAAATAGGAAAACAGGAAATATCGTAGCACACACGCAATGATTGTAGCGAGGACATTCGGCTGGGCATAATCGTAATATACAAATCATAGGGCGTTACGACGCACAGGGGGAGGGAGAAAGGGAGTGAGCGAGAGAGCAATCCGCGGCATGAAAGGCACAATCCGCGCGACGCGATAACCCGGGCGCTCTTCATAAATACGCCTTTGAAATGGCGCATTTGCATAAAGAGGCCTCGTCGAATTAAGGATAAAAGGCAACCGCATAAAAAGAAACTTCCCTGCTCTCCTTTATGCGCCTTTGCGGAATTTGCTGTCACCGCATAGACGTACACTCGAGCGCGAAAATTCCCGATCTTACAGCATCCGAGTCGTTTCGGCTTTGCTAGAAAATGCCCGGATCAAAATAGACTGCGAAAGAGATTATTTCCGTGATTTAAAATCTGTGCTTTTAGTATGTAAAATGTGATTTATACACAAATTTATTCTTTTTTTATGTTTTATAGAGTCATTTAAATTATTCATATTGTATAAATCTGATAGTCATTGTTACACTTTTATAGGTATATTTAAATTAATATCGCAAAACGAAAATAAAAAAACAGGATCAATTTTTACTTGTGGAGTGCACCTTTCAACGAAAATCGTAAAGCAATCTTCTGAAATCTCAGTCATAAAATGATTCATATCAGTGAAGCTGTTTGAATTTAAGACTTAAAAAATTTTCTGGGTACATTTAAAACATTATTTTTCAATATTTTTGAATTAAATTAGAGAAAAAAACTCCCAAGAGCTCTCTAAGAGTTAAAGTTACATTCTATTTACAAACAACGCCGAAATTGAGAGTAAAAATCAAACCCTGATAAAAAAAGCAAGTTAAACAGTGCGGCACAATCCCAATAAATTATCGACTAAGCAAAAGAAAACAGCGGCTAATCTACATCGGAATTCCTTAGGCCAGCAGGGGGGCAGTAAGAAAGGCTATCCCGCCGGCTCGGCCCATTCCATCAGCGCGGAACTTTTGCGCTCAAGTGGTATACAGGGGCGCACTCGTATAAGACGCTTACCCCGCGGAATGCGAAATCCGTGGGCTACGGCGAGCCGTTTCCTTTTAGTGGGCCGGCGAAAACCCGTCTCGGGCGATCTTCCTTATACCGGTAAATCCCTCACGTTGCCGCGGCAGCGCGATTCAGCTCCTTACGGTTTTTCCTCCCCCCTCTCTCTCTCTCTCTTTCCCCAAACCGAGAGAATGTCGATTTTGCCGCCGGCTGGACGGCGCAGCGCCTGTTTACGACGCCACCCCCGCTATACGCCACCTCGAGAGGGTCCGCATACCTTTTTTCGGATCGTTCGTTCGATGGTCTTGTTTTGCCGACAGAACGAACGGAACTTGATTCTCGTTAGTTGCATTTTTTATGTATTTTATATAAGTATGTTTTTAATTAATTTTAAGGTCGGATGTTACACGATTTGTTTATTTGTTTATTTATCTTTTTTCTATTTTGTATTCGAAATCCTCTTAATCGAGACTTGGCTGCTGATAATGACATTGTGTCTTTTAAAAAATTGGTTATTTCATTGACTTTGGTATGAAATTTTTATTTACCTTTCATATTTTATCATCTTTCTGAATGAAATAAATAAGCAAATTTACCTACTAAATAATTTCACCAATTAGTATTGCTAATTTTATATTTTTCTTTGTGAAATGGACTTAGTCCGTAAAATAATATAACTTCAATAAATAAAATTGCATTCAGCTCAAACAAGTTTAAAATAAAGACATAAATAACAAAATATCTTTACTATTTACACTTTATTTATATTTACTGAAAAATAAATTTAATTTCGCGTGATTTATTGGATTGCACAAGTGTTTCCCGCCCCTCTGATGGAACTATTTTGCAAATGCAATAAATCGCGAGAGAAAGAAAAAAATTGTTTTTCCGAACAATGCGCAAAAATATTTTCTTTCGCGCGGCGGCGCCGAGTGAAATATGCGTCCCGTCAAAATTAACAATTTTCCAAAGCAGGTGCGAAGGCGCATCGGGCGAATTTTCCCCTCGCCCCGGCGCGATACATCTCTCTTTCGGCGGGCGTTATTATGCCGCCCCCGCTCCTTTCGCGCTCCAGCCGCGCATACGAAATGCGAAGGCTCAGCTGGCGCGAACCCGACCCTTTTTTTCCTCCCTCGCCACGCTCGAAATCGGCAATCCGTGTGTTTTGCATCGAATTTCGCCGGGGCGATCGATTCGACGGAGCAGCATGCCAATAACTCCGGATTGTGATAAACCTTTGAAAATAAGAAAATTTAGTCGGTCGTTTTTCACTTTGACGTTAGTACCTAATATTAATATGTCTAGTTCATTGTTTTCAATCAATGTCTGTGTTTAAAGATTGATACGTTAATGACGAGTCAATTATTTATTCACGACGACGTATCAGTTTTGTCGCCTATATTCAAGCCTATTGTAAAATATGAATGAACTATATAATTATGCATGAGTCAACACTTGACGATGTGTTTCGAATTTAAACAGGCTACCATTGTTTGACGAAGTTATTTGAAAAATGCTGATCTTATCATTGAATCGTTATAAATATACCTTTTCAATATCGAATTTTAATAATTTACGTGACAAAGATTAAATATTTGTTTTAAAAAAAGATGAATTATAACAAGGAAGTTTGAAAAATAAAACACTTAGTAATCTAGAAAAAATTAACCAATTTTTCTTTGAAATAATTTATAAACAAGTTGCTTACCATAACAAAGAATAATGTATGTAAAGATTGCACTAACCTGATCTTTTGACTTAAATCGCATTCTAAAGTGTTTGTTCGAATAAAAAAGAATTTTTCTAAAATGCTCAGCGATGACTTTAAAAAATAGAAAAAGATGTGGTGAATAATTCATGAAAATTTGAAACGTATTTAGCATTATTCAAAAATACTTCGACGCAACGAAATTTCACAAACGCTGTTTACAAAGTATTTTTTTTTTTTAAAACGTCCGATCCTCGACCAGATAAGCAGTGTCCGGTTATATAAAAGAAGATGCGTCGTATTTCCAACTTAATCCTCGCTCGACTGCGTCCAAAGTAACATGCGACAGTTTCTCCTCTGGCTCAGTCTTTTCTCCTCGCCCGTCTTTACCACCAAAGTCATCGAAGGTACAATAAATAAACTAACGAGCGGACCGATCGAAATTAACCAACGACAATCGGTCGGGGGCGTATTGCACGGAACTAATTAAGGTAGCTTAAGCGATAAACGGACAAGTGAGATTTTACGATAATTATCCTTCCAAGTCCATCCCGAAATCGATGGGAGGTTCGATGCGGCGGAAGGCGCATTCCCGTATCAGGCGAATATCGTAATTCTGAAATCGGACGACGCGGAGGACAATTGCAGCGGCGCGATTATTCACGAGCGATGGATCCTTACGGCCGCGCACTGCCTGGCCAGCTTCGACCCGGACTACTTGCTCATTACCGTCGGCACGGTGAGATACTCGGGTCTCGGCGGCGTACCCTGCTACTACGACAACCACGTCATACACGAGGATTGGGTACGATCATTTCGAATGAAAATATAAAACGTCGACGTAAAACATTCAAATTTTTTTTAAATTTTACGTTAATTTTGATGCGAAGCAAATAAATTTTCATTTCATTTTTAGAAATATGGTCCAATTAATGATGTGGCACTTATTAGATTAAGAGAGCCTATCAAATTCAATAATAGAACTAAATACATCAAACTCCAGAAAAGTTACTCAAATGACTATAAAAATATCTCTGCGACATTAACAAGTTGGAGACATCGATTGAATGTAAGTAACACTAAGTCTGACCATCGTAACTTATGGTTAAGTAAAAAACATTATTCATTTCCTAAGGATGATGAGCCAGCTGCATACCTGCAAAGAAAGAACGTCACGATAATAAGCGAGGATGATTGTCGCGAAGAACTAATGAAGTTAATAGTGAAGATAAATAACTCCACTGAAGATATTAACTTTTTTAAAAAAGCTTTAGACAACGTGCACGATTTAATATGCGCAGTTCCACCCAAGAGCGATAGAGGCTTATGTCACGTAAGTACAAGTAAATAATTTATCCTTTTAATTTAGTTGATCGCGGATCTGAAGATATTTATTGAATCTACACACATAGGGTGATTCCGGCGGGCCATTGGTGTTCAACGGGACACAAATTGGTATCGTTTCGAGTTCGTACAAGTGCACCGGCCATCCCGGACTATTTACGAGGGTTTCCAGCGTTGTTAATTGGATCCAGAATCAGTTGAGCAAATATTCGGATAAATTACCCTAATAAAAATCAGCGTTAGACGTATTTTCAAGAAGAAAGTAGTAGCCTTTATAAAAATACTTCATTCATCTTGTATTATTTATATTTTTTAGTACTTTATCGAATAGCCTCGCATCACGAAATTTTATTTTATTTTTTCAAACATTTAATTTTTACACGCAATGTAAAAAATTCCATTTTATCACGACGTAAAAACCACGTACCTCGTCACGATCTCCGGGGCAAAAAACGAGCCACAAAATTAAACGCCGAAAAATCTTTTTTACTCAAAAATTCGTCCAAACCTACACTTGAGAAATACAGTAGCAAAAAAAAGCGGTAAAAATAATTGCAACGCACGTAGAACTCGCAAAATGTAAAAATAAAAATAAAAAATAAAATAAAAGAGCAAATCGCGCGGAGCGCAAGCCGGGCAGCGTTTAATCCGGCGCGAACGTGCGCCCGGGTCTCCGAAAAGTATAATATCGCGCGCGGCGGCCGGCCGCAGTCACGTCCGCGTATTTCCTGCATACGTGACGCCGCGGGCCGCATCGCGAGTCGTTAAAGTCGCAAATGCGCCCGCCCATTACAGGCCGTCCGGCGAAATTAATGCGTCGATATCTCCGGGGCGCGGCGGTGACGATGCCGCGCGGACGTGCCGTTACCTCGCGCCGGCCAACATTTCGAGGATATTTTACGAGGGCGAACGGCTTTTTACGGCCGCTCGCATTTCCCGCCGCGCGCGACCGATGCCGCCGCGCGCCAGTTTCGCCGCTTTATTAATATGTAGGTCAGAAAGCTTTTTGATTATCCTACTAAGTGAGAGGCTGCACTGGCGAAGTCACGTTTTGCACGCGCTGATGTATGCGAAATGCTGAATATTTTCTGCATTTTCGTACACTGCTTTTATACCTGGATATTAAAATTGTTTTAAAAAATTTTTGTCGAAGGCATTAACTATTTTAATGTTTTAGGTAGAAATTTCAGTATTGGTTCTTTATTAGTCGGATATAAAAGATTCACTAAAAATTGCAAGTTTCTTGACCAATTTTTAAAGAAACTGAAATAAATTTTACAAGAAACTATTGTAATTTTTAGAACAATCTCAGCCAATGAAGTTATTAAAAATGGTTATTCAATTTTTAATAAGGTATTTTCATGAGCGTATACTGCTTATTTATTTATGGTATCGCGAATTGAGTAAATTTTACTTAATTGCTAATTAAACTCACTATTCTTGTTACTATTTATTGTTATTTTTCTATATATTCTATTATTTCATCGATATTCCAATTGTAATGGACTTTCAGTCCACCTTATAAATTACCATTATTACCCACCTTATGATATATTTATTGTAAATAAAATAATAAATAAAATAAATATCTAAGATAAATAGAATCTCAAAATATCAACGATACAGAAAGTCATAAATTACCCAATGTATTATCCTTCCCGAAAAAGAGGCCCCCGAAAAGTGACAAAACCCCTCGTACCTCAGTCCATTACGAAAGGCAACAAAAAAAAAGGAGGGTGGCGACGGAAGAAAGAAGAAGCTCCGAGCGAGAGGATAAGTGACTGGCGGCAAGTGCAACAACGTTGCGGAGTCTGCGCCCTGTCTCGACGACTCTTCCGGCACTCGTGCGCGCGAGTGCTGCATTAGCGCTGAATAGGCGCGCGCATAAATGCGCCATTGTGCGGCCGCGCCGGCCTTTTTTTACCCTTCCCCGCGCCCCCCGCACTCCCACCCCCGGGCCGTTTGCACAGTAATTTAATCATTTCTGCGGGAGAAAGAGGAGGCACTCGTCGGGGCGGAAGTATCAAAGTGAAACGCCTCTTTTTCTGCCTTTCCACGTGTCGAGGAGCTGGCCTTTTCAGGCGCGTTTTACGAGGCCCCATTTGTTTGTTCATTGTGCGTGATTTATTCACGTCTGGGATAATTTTTAAAGATTCGAAGGTTTCAGGCGATATCCTTTACTCGTTCGATTATATTTTACGTGTGCGAAATTTTTTAAGAATAAGTTAATAAGTATCTTGAGTATATTAACTGAAAATTTGTACAAATGTTTTTTTGTATAAGAATACAGTATAATCTATGATTTTAATTAGTTAAATAATTAAATCAAAAGATAATTTTTAAATACCTAATTATATTTAGCTTAGTTTCAATAATTCTGCCGTATTTTCCTGGATTTTCGCATGTCTTACCATTCCTGGCTGTTACTACTTATTATAGAACAGAATCTAATAACTATGGTAGTGACTAATACCATATGCGTTCTGATGGTATTCGAAAATGTTTACAATTCCCGGAGAGAATTTATCATAAAAATTAATATTACTTTTTTTAAAAAGATATTGTGACCTGTTCATTAAAAATTTCTGAAAATTACGTCTAAATACTTTTTACACAGATGTGCATAAATTTTACGAAACATATCACCTACTACTGATATAACACCACTAACCAAATAGTCTTTTTACTAAAAATCTTGAAAATAACACTTATACTTTGTCCGTAGCTTTAAAAAAGTTTTATTCAAAGACACCATAGCGACAAAATAGAAGCAGTTTACGCCTGTTTGCGCATGAGCTCGCGGCCCACACGGCAGCCTATTTACGAGTTCTAATATAGCAGCGGCCAAAGTTTCGCGGCTGTTAAGTCCGTGTAAACCTGCCCGTCGAATCACTTTTACAATATACGCGCGCCGGCGCGAGCATAAAAACGCGCGCGCGCTCGCCCGCTTAGCTCGCGGCCGATACGACGAGTAATAAAAAAGTTCGCCTTAAATTTTCCGCCGGATTTGGTAGCACGCGCGCGCGTCCAACTTTTCCACCTCGCCGTTACCTTCCTTCGCGCGTCCCCCCCCCCCTTTTTTAAACGTGATTTTCGCTCTTTTTGCGAGGGACTCCCTTTCTTTCGCCCTTTTTACAACTTTATTACGCGCCCGAGTGGAGTTTTCCCCTCTAATCCGCGACCGCATTTTTTTTTATAGCGAGCATCCGGCCTTTACTTGTGAAAATAGCAAAGTTTGAGTAAGTTTCCCCTTTATTTCATTTAATGGGGAATTGAGGCGCAAGTAAATAAAGGTAATTTTTTAAAAAAAAAGTTGTAATACATACACTCGAAATTTGCATCTCTATTTATACTTTTGTTTAATATTTCCATAGAAACTACACATTTTTTGTCAAAAAATGAAGCCTAAATATAAATAATCAAGAAAAAAAGAAAATAATATATTCCATCTCTCTCCAATGTAAGTTCTGCCCATCATTCTCGGATTCCCCCTATAAATTTAATAAACCCAAATACCCGGCCGTAACATCGCCGAAAAAGCTCGAAAAAAAAAGAAGCGTATAACGAGAAACTGCGCCGTAATAGCGCAAAACCGAATCCCCGCGTTCGCGAGCGAGGAGAGAGAGATAGAAGTGGGAGCGGAAGCATCGGATCCGCGACAAGAAAATCCTCGAGCCGACGAATAAATGGGGCTTTTTGCGCGCGCGCGAGCCGTATATCCCCGGCGATGCAGCGAGCGGGCTCGCGAGGCCCATTAGATTGTTTCGGCGCCCGCGCGTCAGCCCCGACGAGTCCGTTCGTTACGCGAACAAGAGCTTTTTCGCGTTCCCCCCACAATTTTCCTCTCTTCCCTTTCTGCCTTCCCTCTTACCCTCGATGCCCCGCTTCCTCTCTCTCCCCGCTTTTTCCCAATTCGCTGTTTTCCATAAGTTACTAATTCATGCGGCCCGACTTTACGCGGCCTTTGCGTTGTTTGCGCTGTCGCGTATTTTTGAGCAAATGGAAAATTTGCCATAATGGAATAGGGTAATTCGATTATTTTGTTCTCTCCATGTTTAATAAGTGATAATATACAGTGTATAAAAACAATCCTATCTGTTAAAAATTATTGTGAAAAAGTGAAAAGTTCTGTGATGAAAATATCATTCTACTTCAGAAATGAGTAATGGCTTCAGCTTATCATTCTATAATAGAAAATATGTTTACGCATTAGTAAAGTTATACTACAAGTTTTTCGTACTGATTCTTTTTCCGTACGGTGTGCTCTGAACAAATAAACGTTCTTTAAATTTTATCAAACGAAACTGTCTAATTTTTAATTTTTACTAATTTTAAAACTGTTGCACATTGATTTACAGTATAAAAATTTACTAATTTACAATACTGAATATGTGCATTTCTGATATAAAAAATAATGAAATTTTCACTGAAAAAAATTTAGAGGGCGGACGATAAAAAAAATTCGCCAAAACGAATTTTTCAACTCGACGAATCATAATTCTCAAAATAAAATTAAGTGCAAATTCCGACGATCGAAATATTCCCCAGCACGCGGTACCGCGCGCCTAAACCCTTTCTGCCAATTAGCGATCTACTATCATCCCCCGGGTGCACTCTAACTCGTGCCAATGGCCCGACACGATTCCGCGCGGGGGCGTAATTATTTCGCGATTTACCGGGGCCTCGAGTGGAGGGTTGGGCGCGACGCCGCCGAGAAAACGAGAAAGAGATCGCCGGAACGTATAAAGCAGATTAATCCGGGGGAATGTTTTCGCCGAGTGCGCGCGGCCCATTGTGCGTTCTTGTGCGAGTCTCGAGTGCGCGCCACCCTCCCTGCGCGCTTACGCTTTTTTTCTAGCAGCCGCGCGCGGCGAGGATTTCGCTCTCTCGCCCGCGAAGATTAAACGCTCGAGAGGAATGCCCCGGGAGAAAAAATTCGGGAGGCCAGCGCGGCACGTGTAATCCGAAGATTACGCGGAAATTTAGGGAATCCGATGGGTAGTACACCGAATGCAAATGAAATTCGGACGGCGAAGATTTCGGTGCACGCTGAGCCGACGAGTTTCGCCCTTTTTCCTCCTAGATCGCTTTTTTTATTGTTTTCTTCATTTTGTTGTGTAGAGTTTCTTTGTAAGTTTTGAAATATTTATTAGAGAAGTAATGTTACCTAAAATTAATTGGCTGATGTTGGTGCTCAAAATCATGTGATTACTCTCTAAAGATGAATTAGTGAAAATCCACTACAGTTAGTGAAATTTCACTAAAAATTATTGTAAGTTGCATTAACTATATCGTTTAATAAAAAGGGACATTAAAATTTTAATTTTACAATCTAACCAATTTTCCGAGTACTTTTTTTACCCAAAAAGAATTCGATCCAAAGCACATAAGCAACGTCTCCATCATTCATCAGCTGCACTTAAACAGACGAAGAGCAATGTACCGTTTCCTCCTAATCCCTCCCGGACTCGAGCGGCAATCTTCGAAATGGCAAAATTAGCCCGCCACTTTTTTTCAATCAGCCGAACAAAGAAAAATTACGAGCGAATCCGGTATAGTCGGAGGCGAGACCGAGGGGTTCCGAGCGCGTCGACGTTTAAATTTTCATTTGGCCGCTCGCCCACGCCTCGGGCTTCATTAAAACGGCCGGTCGCTTAATCCCCGACGCGCTGCCGCGGGCCATGTTCGATAAACATCGATGCACGCCCGCCAAGTGAAATGGGGCGCGTCGGGCTTTCCGAAATTCTCGTCGGTCCATTTTTTGGGGATTATTGCGCCGAGCTTTATCATCGTATAACTCGCAAAATAATGAGATCAGTTTATTGTTATTATAAATTTATCTAATTTTTTAATTCCGAACAGTAATGAGGTTGACAGTTACTAATGCGGTGGATAGTCAATTCAGTGTCAATACTATGCGATAACAAAAATGAATCATTACATTTTTCCACCCATAATCCACAGAAACGCAACATACCCTTAATGCTTTAGATGCTTTTGATAAAATTTCGCTCACTATACAAATTTGTTATTATTTCCCCCAAAATTCATAATAAAATGTGACACCCATATTTCTCGTAAAAAAACTTATTAACAATCCCACAGAATGATCACTGTCAATAACCGTATGATCGAGGATTATTGGCGAGTTTCGTAAAAATCAAGGGAAAAGCCGGTTGTTATCCCGCAATAACGCAATTTTCACCCCGTATAACTCAGCGTCCTCCTTTAATCCTCACCTCCGGACGAGGTCGTCCCGCCTTCCTTCTAATCCGGACGTGCGCGCGCCGCTCGTTCTTTCAATATCTCCGCGGCGGCTCTCGGTCACGTACCCACCCCCGGCAATTAAGCGGCCCGTTTGTTTATTCTTTTATTTGTGTCCCGGCCGTTAATTCAGCCCGGGAGGGCAACAAAGCGGATAACCCGCCGCTTTCACGGACTGTCGGTCAGAGCGGAGGCGACGCGAGGTTAAAGCTCCTCCCGCGGGGCCGAGCAAGACGGAGAGCCGATTTCGCGGGAGTAGTGCCCCCCGCGGGGTGTCCTCCCTTCCCCTCCCACTACGGGATTATCGGGATTTGTCCGAGTCGATGATTCGGAATTTTACGCGACTTTAAATTCTCCTTTGCTCCTTGTTGCTTTATTTGCCGCGGCCGGAGGGGGGATTTGCAGAATCGTAAATTCGCGGCGACGCCGGGCGCTGCGTCCTTCTGATTAAGGGACGTCGCATTAGCCATTACCCGCTTCTTCCTTTCTTGGGGATTTAGGTACACTTAAACTTTTAAATTTTTACGATGTTTTTGTGCTTCAGTGAAATATTTTGCGGGCTTGGAGAAACAATTTTGGAATTTTGCACTCTGAGTGATGAGAGACACGAAGAGAGTGGAATATTACTTCATTAGAGAGACTTGGGTACGGTAAACTAAAATTTAATGAATCTTGGACTAACTAAATTTTAATGAATTTTCGTTTTATCGAGCATTTCATTCGCGTTTATCGCGAAGCTATTCGAGTAACACACAAACATAGTAAAATTTAATCAAAAGCTCTTTGTGTGCAATACTCAATATAGATTATTCATCCAGCATTACATTACTCTTACGGCATTAAATCTATTTGATTAGATTCATTCGATAAATCTACATCAGTTCTATTTACTAAAATTCAATTTTACCTACTATCGAAATTAGTTTCACTGTCATTTCGCTTTCCTCATCTGTATTAACATCAAAATAATTAAAATATATGTATATATCACATTTTTATTTACCGTAATAAGAATACTTTAATAAATTAATATTTTTATATTATAAAACTGACCACTTTTGATCTTCAAACGGTAACTGGCCATTTTAGAAGTGATAGTAACTTTTGTGAATCTCCATTGGGCACATGAGTCTTTGAGGCAAAATCTGTAAGAGAATAATAAATCCAGTTTCAAACTAACATTGAAATTAAAAATAAGAACATTTATTTTTTTAATAATAAACATGTCACACACGACATCTCCAAATTATTTAGATCACATCATCACAAATACAACCCTACATCGATCCATCTCTCAATAAAGGCCAAAGCGAAAAATAACGTCGACTTTACAGCCTCAGAATGTCCTCTCGAGCGTGATTCAAATTCGCAGCACGTATAGCAACGAGCAAGTTGAATTTTCGCAAACAGTCGGCGGCAGTTCTCCGCTGGGGAATTTTTGGAGAGCGCCAAAAGTAAACATCCCCCCGCGGCACTGGCATCGACTGCCACCCCCGCACCGCTGGGGGGGAATCTCTCGCGGAGTCTTTTTTGCGCGAGCATACGCGAAGTCGCCGGCGCGCGCGCGCGCGGTCTTGGCCGGCGGCCAGGCAGCGCGGAATTCCGAGCGTCACGAGCCATTGCACACGCCCCGAGAGTCGCCGTTTAATGCGCGCGCGTGTGCCGACCGAGAGAAATCGCCGCCACCCCCGGCATTTTTCATCGCGGCTCCTTTTTCTGGCCCCGCGGCCCCCAGTCGATCGTCGCCGCTGAGCTTCCGCTCGCGCGGACCGGCGCTGATTGCCGTGGCGTATTTTATATTTTTTTGAGGGATGTGAACTTCGTGATATTTTATTTGTAGCGATGATTTTTTTTTATGTTGTTGGATATTTATTTAATTCAAAATTATTTTGAAGTATAATTGTAAGTGGAGATTCTACTTACTTGCAGATAGACTACTTAGCTGGAAAATAAAGCTTTCAAGAAATGAGTAACAAATTAAGAAATTGAATATATAAATTGTTCGTTAATTGAATTGTAAAAAATTATTTAAAATAAAAGAAATCCTGTTTTAGAAGTAGAATACTTTATAAAACTGGATTTAAATTACATGTCTGACTATACCCGTCTATTTCTACTTATATTACAAATTAAAGTACGGCATTATCTGCAATTCCCTTCAATTTGTTCGTTTCATATAAAAAGTTTACTTTTTTTAAATGCCTTTTTAAATACGAGTTAACGGATATTTACACTTTGTAATACCCATTTAGCTTTTAACAATAATGAACAAATGTCCGAATAGTTAAACTTTTCATTCTTACTTTTCTCCAATATATCAAAATGCTTTAATTAATCCCTAAATTTGGCTTATCTATGCATCCTAATGATAAAAAGTTGTCACTATTGCTAATTAGAAATAACGTTACCTATTACTTATATTTTATTATTTCAATGAAATATAAAAATTTATTAGCGTAGTACATTCATAGTAATAGTATTTTTGTGCCACACTCGCTTAAGATGTTCCCTCTTAATTATGACTAATAATTGATACTGATTTATGGGATCTAATGTATATTTTTATATCGAAGAATAGCATGTGCTAAGAATATCATGATTTCTTTTTTGTTTCAGGTAAGTAATAGCGACGAAGCTCTTTATCCTTTATTAAGCAACTGCCCGTAAGTAGTAAAATCTAACATTACCATCTTAAAACAAATAGTCCTCGTAAAAACTCGGAGTTTTACAATAACTTTAAGCTGCCGAAAGGCAATGAAACGCCAATAAACTAATTTCGTGCTCTTTATAAGCGCAGTCGTAATAACTTTACGGCCCGCTCATGCTTAAAATCCGACAAATCTTTCTTCTCGGATTCGGCTCATCAAACGTAAAATATTCAAATTTTTCATATTATACAAATAAAGTCGTCGATTGCCCCATAAATTCAGGTCGGCGACGGAAAATTATGATTCGCCCGTGCACCCCGGCGAGGAAAAATCAATTCGGCGAACTTTTTTATACTGTAATGCCGCTAATAAAAAAGAAAGCGCTCTTCGCGAAAACTTTGGCCATAATAATTCCGAGAAGCAAATGTATGCCGTCAATAAGTCAAGGCTTAATATTTATTGGAATGTACGCTTATACACGAGCAAACGAGACCATGGGAATATTCATTTTTTATGTAATGATAAATTTTTTCATAAAATATGTAATTACTAGTTAATAATTTATTCAAGTCTTACAATTAAGAATCAATTTAAGTATTTTTAATGATTTAAAATAACGGATAAATAAATTTTATCCTTATTTAATTTGATATTTGATCTCGTATACAATCATTCGTTCCTCTGAATATTTAATCATCCATTGATTAATTATTTGCATGTTTAAACTTTGAATTATTATCACTGTCAACATTAAATTAATCATTCGAATACTTTGCATACAACATTCTGACCTGTTAAATGTGTTGGCAAATTTTGTAGAATAGTATACATAATAATAACACCAAGGAATACTTAATCAATAATATTTACGTCGTGTAAGTGGAAACAGCCGGGTACGGTAAGACAGGCAAATTGACTTCCATAGAATGTTTCTACTTATTTCCTGTCTCCGAATGCTTTTTACACATCCTAAAAATAATCTAGATTTCTCCGCGAGATTTTCTCTTACGTCACGGCTGAGTATCAGAAATAAAATATGAATTTACACTGCCAGTAAAGCGATTCTTCGGAATCGGTCGTAAAGTGGCAGGAGCGTTGCCGGGGCGGCCGCGCGCGGCACTCGATGACAAAATGGATCCGGTGTCGATCGCGCGATGATAATAAACGTGGCGCCTCGACTCCCTGGCGCGCGTTATCTCGAGGGCAATTCGAATCCGCCGCCGCACGCCGAGTCCCCCGGGAGCCCCCGGAATGGCTAATATCGCGAGGCCGAGAGAGAGAGAGAGAGAGAGAGAGAGAGAGAGACCGAGCAGGGTGGAGGTGTACGGTGACTTCGAACAATAAAGGCCTGCGAATTTCACCGTCATTCGCAAAATAGATTCGCTCCCAGGGAAACGTTGCTTCCGGTTTCCTTTCCCACCGTTGCAAAGAAAACGATGGGGTTTCAATGCAACTCCGATTTTACGATGGCGATTCTTTGTTTGTGTCCAGTGGTCTTTTTTAACTATTCCGACATATTTTGAGATTTTTAGCAAGAAATTGAAGAGAACGTTTAATTCAAAGACTTGCAATTTCTTTGGTTATAAGCAATTTATTTATGTTCCTCCTCTTCTTTTGAAATTACACGACCATCTGTAGGAAGTATTGAAAAGGGAACATCGTACATTTATTTAAATAAATTATTTACCTTCATATATTACAAGAAGTGTAATATTGAAGAAAGAAAGTAAACAAGATCTGGTCCGGTGGTCTGGCAAGCGCGCGGCAACTCTTAAACGTTGCGCTTCCAATCTTGGCCGATAGCTGTGTACGCCAAGCAGCAAGTGGGGAAACACTTGGGCGAAGCCGCATCGTAAGTACCGAGGAGGTGCGTAACTCGATCGGACGTTCCGGCAGTAGTTCGCCGCGATCGCCAGCCCCCCGGAAGGTATAAGCCACTTCCAATCTCGACCCCCCGTGTCCTAAACACTATCGACGGAGGCCCATTACTTACCCCCCTCCCCTTCTCCACCCCCCTGTCGGCTGGCCTCCTCCTCCTCCCTTTCCTCCTGCATTGCGCCCGCTTACAGCCGGAGGTAAGGGTTAAGAAGATCGACCGCGGAGCAGCGTAGGATGTTCAATTATTTAGGAGAGGCGTTCCCACTGCGAATACCCAATTCGCTCTTTCCGCTCGCTCAGCTCCGTCTTCACTTCTTTTCTGGGTCGCTCGAATTATTTAATTGTTTTAGAACTGCTTAATTTTGCGCTTGGGCGATTACCTTCTGAAAAAATTTTAATTCAAATGCAATCATAAATAAGAAGAAAGCTGCAAGGTTAGAAGAAATTATACATTTTTAGTTGAAGATTTTAATGAGAAACGTCATTTTCAATCTTTCAATAAATTTTGACTTTTCAATAATATCCAGTTGGTATGATTTATTTATTTTCAAAAAATGATAACAAAACTTACGATATTTTTTAAATAAAACACAATATATTTAACTATAGTTCTAACTTATCAATAACGGTGCTAATTAAATTTTCTTAAAGTTTAACCTTCTTTCGATCTTCATTGTGATTAGTAACCTCACTTAGAAAGAAAAAAATTCAATGTATTCAATGTATTCATTCCATATAATATTCCCACAAAAATTATATTTTTTACCATTTGTGACACTCCTACTCGAAAATAACTTGGTACAAAGTATTTTAAACGAAGGCACCGAATTAATGCGCATAAAGAAACTCGTGGAGCACATGCATATACATGTGTGCGCCGTCGGCCGAGAGAGACTCGAGGATTCGAGTTCGACGAAAGAAATCCAGAGAGACAGATCCGCCCCGAGCTAATTTTCGAGCCAAATGAAAGTCCGGCGACTTCTTCCTCCTTCGCTCGCTTTATTTTGGCCCGTGACCTCCTCCACCCCCTGCATCCGAGGTCCTTCAACCCGATGCTATCTCACCAGGACTTTTTGCTCCTCTCCTTATTTTCCTCCTTCCTACTTTTTATACTTCGCTTTTTCCTCCTCCTTCGCTCTCGACGAGCTGTATTTTTCTCGACTATGATATTATAGCTTTCTTATCTCATTAACTGGACCCGCCGAACGTGTACTTTACGAGCTTTTTATTTATTTCGGACACTGTTTTCATTTATAATTGCTTTGACAGTTTTTTTAAATTTATTGGGAAATAAATTGCAATATCAAATCCAAATTGTTTTCTTCTTTCTAAGCTCTTTTGTGATTTTGTTTCTACTTTCTTTCAGTTGATTCATAGTTTATATGCCGTGGTAAGAAATGATGGCCTTCTGACCATCGGTTGGACAACAAATCCGCAAAAAATTAAGTGTTGAAATTGAATATATAAATTTTTTGTTAATTAAATTGTAAAAACTTATTTAAAATAAAAGAAATCCTGTTTTAGAAGTAGAATACTTTATAAAACTGGATTGAAAGTACATGTCTGACTATACCCATCTTTTTCTACTTATATTACAAATTAAAGTAGGGTCACACTAGCCACTGACTAATCGCTGGTAAGCATTTCTACCAGGGTACCTTTTCAAAACGATATTTTTTGTTATCATACTTAAAAGTAAAAATAGTTTTTATAATTATAAATCTATTAAAAATACAATGAAACTAAATATTTGTTATCTTGTCATTTGACTGTCTAAAAATTTAAAAATCGCCTTTCTTCGCACGCCTCACTCCACCTTATGTTCCATCTGGACGGCTATTCTTTCACTTATCCAGTGGGTACAGCCGAAGGGAATCCACGTTTTATATAAGGGAGAAGCTCGGAGCTTTAGAATCAAGCGACGCGGCGGTCCGGTGAAAAGCCGCTCATCCGGCAAACATTACACCCGCAGCGGCCCCAAGATTTTCGCGCGCCGGAGGATAACGTCCTCCAAAGAGCCTCGCGCACCTCTCAAAAGCTTCTCGTCGAAAGCGTCCCCTTCTTTTTACGAGGTTTGCTCTTCCACGGGCCGTTTGGTCACTTTTACAGATGAGGTTTTTGACCCTCCTTCTTTGAACTGAATTTGGCGAGTATATGAATCGTAGAATGAATTATTATTTAAAAAATATGAAATAAGATCATATATTATATTTTATATTACAAAAATAATAGGTATAAAGGATTTAATTTTTGTGTAATTTCATTTTGATTTTTAACAATACAGTCGATTTTTAAATGATTACGTGATGCATACTCATTTTTTATTTATAACATTTTTAAACAAACGATAATAACTTGTTAGAAAAATCTCGAAACCCTCAGCTCGCGTTGTACAGCCGACGTCGCGTCGACATCGCCGACCCGTCGAAGTGATTCCCTCTCCCCGATAATGATTATGCACGCCGCGAACGCATTATACACCCCCGACTGGGTATATAACGCAAGCGCATACATCGGCGGCGGCCAGGTTTATCTTCGGTCCGTTGCCCTGCGGCCAGCAGCGCGTCGTCGCCGAGGCGACGTACCGTGTATACCCAGCGGGTGCCCCCTGCCAACGACTGCCCCGATGCCTTACGAGTCGATGCCGCGCCATCCGACAGGAGCTCTAAAATTTATATCGTTGAATGCGGAGTTTCAACGAATTTGTTGCTTGTACACTTTATCCATTAATTCAGCAAGGATTTTGTTTATAATTTTAAGAAATTGTACTTTTATTTTCAAATTGTTCTTTACTAATGCAGCTTGTAAAAGTATGTGTATCTAACTAAAGTATGAACCACAAATTGGCTAACTATGGTAACTCTTATTCTTAATAAACCAGTTCTGGTCAATTTATGGTTAATTTTCTACGAGTGTAATTATTAATTATTTTTACATTACCTTTTTTGATTTAAAAATGCGTGATGAAATTATTTTTGAAACAAGCAATTCTTGTGAAAATTTGAAATATAACTATATTGTTATTGATTGTATAATCTTCTAGAACATTTTTCTTCAAGTACTTAATAAGAATTAAATTTAAACAAAAAAAGTCGCGAACAATAGCAGATTATTTGCGCCGACCTAAACATTCCCGACAATCTTTAAAATAATCCCTTAAAGTACCTTTTACCTTCGACGAAAATACCCCGTTTTTTTTCCTCGGAAACTCGCGGGAGAGTCCCAAACCGCCAATAACGAAATCCGAAAAGAAGGAGCCGGGAATCACGTTCCCGGCAGAAAAGTTCGAAAATTCGACAAGAAAATCCGTACCTCGCCCGGCGGAAAAAAAAGGAAGGGAGGAGGCCTGCGGGCTTTCCAAATGAAATTTAGTAGCCGAGGGGTGCGCGACTCACGGATAATACCCCGAGCCGCGCGCGCGTGGAGGAAAAAGAGGGAGAGAGATCTCGTCGCAGTCACGTTCGCGATTTGCTTGTTCCCTTTGCCCCCCTCCCCTTGCACGTCTGTTCTTTCCCTCTCGTGACTACTTCACCCGTGTACATGACACTATAGGCTTACGTACGAGCAGAACTGCGCTTTTTCTGACTTTTATTTTTATTTTCACTTAGCGAGTTCGTTTTGATAAAAATTAAACAAAGTGTAAAACTATTTTTTATTATTTATTTTTTGTTTGATCATTCATGTTACTTGTTAATTACAAAATTTGTTGATCGTATTATGACTGTAAGTAAAAATGTCCTTTCTTTAAAAGATTATTATTTAAGCTGTAAGCGTAACTTTTGTAGAAAATTTATACTAATCTAAACCCTAAACTAGATTTTAATTTGATTTCGCAAAACTTTACGTACTTAACTCAAAGTTGCTGAATCAATGTAAGTAATGACTTCCTCAAAGACCATCTCAAAAGTATGTCTACTAACCATGCACTTGAGGAAATTCGAAGATGTCTATAGTCTGCATTCAGCACGTCTCTCGCCACCGATAAAACTTTTTGGCCGAAAATATCTAGAAATCGCAAGTTTGCACGTATAACTTTCACGACCAGGAAAAAGGATCTATAAATGTAAGAAAAATTCATATTTTTCACCCTTTTTCGCATTTCTTTCACTTTCTAAGCGTGTCCTTTTGCCCCTTTGCAACCTTCTCTTGCGGCAATATGACAGTTATTGCATATACTGCGATAAATTCTACATGTAGAAATTGGTATTTAGAAGATTGTTATTCTCCTATTCAAACGCGGTACAACAATTAATACAGAAAATATAAACCTTTTCTTGTTTAAAAAAAAAATAAAGAGAATTAAATACGTACTAAAGTTACAATTCATCTTTGTAACATGGAAACTGAACCTTTCCGAAACCTGACGACTAACTACCTCAACTAAATTGAAATCCAGCGAAACTAAGGTGCAATTAATTATCCGCGTTTAACAATGCAAGCTCGCAGCGGCAATTCGAGCGAACGGCGGATAAAAAATCGCCGCGTCAAACGGAGCGCGGCACTGTGCGCTCGTTAGGGCTCGAAAATTCGTTTGACAACTCATAGAGCGGCGCGGGCCGTTCAAAGGCCGCGCTGGAAATTCAAACTGGCGCGCCTCTCCCCCTTTCCACTCCGCAAAGAGCGAAAAGAGAAATGCGCGCTGGTCACATAACGAGGCTGCGGAGGCGCTTTCTCTCGTATAATTTCTGCTCGAATCTCGCTCTCTTCAAAGACGTAATAATCTGGACGCGCCGCGAAAAGCTTTGATACACTTACCCGCTTTCGAGTGCGCACACGTGGAACCGGAGAGACTTGAGCGTCAACGTGGGCGACAAAAAGATCGCGACTACGCTTCTTTTTTGTGCGCGGCTAAAATTTTACTTTTTGGAGTGAAGTTCGATTTTCATGCGCAATGTTAGATTGTGAGGTGGTTTTTAGTTTCGTAAGAAAATGCAAAAATGAGATTATTGCTTTATTTTGAGTGATTGACGTTTGATAGCTTAAAGAAATAATTTAAGTTGAATGTTATTTTTCTGTCTATATCGAACATTTTTTATTCAATTTTTAAAATAACCAAGGTTTCTCTTTGTTAAGGTCCAATAATTTTATCAAAATATTACAAGCCTTCACGTACACTTTTGGAAATTCTTTTTTGAAATTCTATTGAAAATTTTTACAGAATTCTTCGCGAAAAGTGTAGGCTGGTCAAAGAACAAAGGCGAAACCTTAATATAGAGAAAAGCATTTCCTATTATTTTACGAAATATGAAATAGAAATAAGACTCGCTCCTGTCTTTGGCATACGAAGAGTGCAGGCCTTAGACTTCTCAAAGTTTCAATTCGTCGTAGACTTCATGTAAGTTGCGAGATGAGCTCCTGTGAGGATGTTGAAGTTTCCGCGAAACTGGTAACAAAGAAAACGAAGTTTATGTCTTTTGAAGGGAGAAAAGTAGACTTTTTCGATGCAACGTCAATTCAACCGAGGAAGTTTGCTTTCCGCGACTTTACCGTGAAGTTAATGATATTTGATATTACTTTTATAGCTTTTAAAGATTATTGCAGTATTATGATAGACAGCTAAAATTTATATACCTTATTGAGAATTAATTTATCTGCCTACCTTCTTCAGTATAATTATAATAATATTTCGATGGTTTTAGAATAAAAAAATATCGCTCCAAGTCGGTCCTTTTAAGATCAATCTTTTAAGTGGTCAATTTCTTTTTATAAAGGTAAGCGTTCCATTTAGAATAAATAAATGACATCATTTTTTCCAATCATTCAAGATCTTCATAGATTAAAACACTCCATCGCGGCAATATCAACTAAACGGAGAATCGCTCTTAAAAACATCCGTTCATTCGAAAATGAAATCATCACCCAGCGCGCTGTTTCTCCGGAGGGGGTGGCGCGCGTTGGTGTCATCGGTCCGATCGCCCGCAGAGACGCCGGGGCTCACGTCTGTTTGTCCACGTCGGTCTTGCCGTATGCATATATTCACGTGTGTGCCGAGGGCTCGGCCGAGCCGCGCGTGTTTGCCGAGCTCGCCCGGGCATGTGCCTCCAACTAAACTAACTTCGCCTCGCGCGTCGATATGCGGCCCCTTCCTTCTCTTAGGCTCACCTCCAGCCGAGATGTGCGCTGCTCGCTTGTCTTCCCACGTTTGGCCGCGGTGCACCTTGTAGCCTGCCGAGTCTCTTATGAAAGCGCATCGGAGATGACGCATTTGTGTTTTTTTTTCCTTTAGTCTGTGAGTTTAGAGAATTTCAGGTAATGTTCCGGTGAAAATTTCAATGATATTTACTTTTACGAGATTAAATTTTAGTGTGCTGTTGTTAATACAGAAAAGAAGGTTTCATATAAAATTGAATTTAATATCAACGTTTTCCAAAAAGTAGTTGTTTTAGAAAAATTGTGCGAAAATCTTCATTAGTAGGAATTTTTTAATTGTACCTCACTCAACTATATTAACATAGATTTAGGATCTTGTTCTAGCTATTTGAATATAATAACTGAAATTTAATAAAGTGTAGTCGAAATTAAATACGGAAAATACTATTTTCAGCAAAATATAAAAAGGAATTTTCATGAATTAATTTGTCAGTGCTTCATTATAATTGCTACTAGAATTTCATCTCAATCACCAGGCATAAAAAATTATCGAACAATTTTTAATCTCACTTAATTTCGAATAAAACAGCAGCTAGAATTTAAATAATAGACCTGCCCGGTAACCGAAATGATAAATCTCATTCAAGCTCTAATCGAAACGGATCCACTATATTCACCGATAAAGCCGATAAAAAAAAGTACAAAACGATGTTCGCTCTGGAAGGGTATATATGAAATCGCGAAGGAAGCGAAAAGAAGGAAAGGCCAGAAACGGCCGAAATGTGACAAATCCGCAAAGTGGATAAACACAAAAGGGCCATAAAAGCCCGCCGGCGAGCTGAAAAGGTAGAGCCGCGCAAATTTAAAGAAGCCATTAATATCGGGGGAGGAGAGTTAAAACGGAATATATAACGGGTGACTCGGCGAGTGCACCGCGGCGAAGAAGTAAAAAAAATCGCAGGGAAATCGCGAAAAAAAGGCAGAAGGGAGAGGAGTCGACGGGTAAGGGGGCGGGATGGCCGAGGCCGAGGGAAGGTAAATAAAAGGCCATTCCGATTGGGTGATCAATTACATCGAGTCTGCATTATTCATGGTAACGGGCCGCGCGGAAAGCTCTACCCTCGCTCCTACCCTGCGGCCGCATCGCCGAGGAAAATCGAACCGAATCCATCCTCGGGATCCGCGGGCCGCCTTGTATGCAGAAAAGCGCTGCCGGAGATAGACGGCCGCGGCGCCCGGAGGAAGGAAGGAGGGGAGCGAATGGAAATTAATGAGCGTCGCGGAGCTTCCTTTAGGGCTCGCTTTTAATAGTTATTGATAGTTGTGATTACGGCCGCATTGAAATGTGGCTGTACGCCGGCCCGACTCACTCTAATATTGATATTGAATGATAAACCCCGGGACACTGTAAAAATCTTACTATTGACTTACGTAAAATGTACTGTCTGAAAAGAGATTTTACCCTTTCATATTTTTTTGAAGCTTGAAAGTTCTAAAGTTGATGATCTGCTCTGACTAAATTACATAACCTAGGACACGTGAATTAACTAGAATTGATATCCAAATATTTCTGCCTTTTCTGAGTTTCACTTAATCACATTTAAATAGTAGAAGGGTAGTGATTTAAAAAAACTTGCATTAAAGCATTATGTCATTGTTTTATCAACATCACTCTCTAAATAAGAAAAAACGAAATAATATAAACACTGTAAATGTGAAAATTCATTCGACGTATAAAAAAATTTTGTTGAATAAAACTTGTTTAAATCAGTATAAATTGAAGAAACGATAAAAAAAATATCGTTTTCGAAAAGAAGCGCTTTCTCACATTGAATACACATTGCGCAACCGAAGTCTGACTCCTTGTTCGTTTAAAAATCCTATAATTTGCCACCGTCGGTAGGCAAAGATACATACTAAAGAGCGAAAAAGAACGCCACCGATCGAAAGGGCTGGGCGCGCGTCTCGGGCAAACATCGAAGGGCAAAAGGGAGCAGCGCGCGTGGGCGAAACGAGAAGTGAGAGGAGTACGATGGGTAGGGGAGTGCGGTGAAGAAGAAGAAAAAAGAGGGAGAGAGAGAGAGAAAGCGGTCGAGCCAGACGAAGGAGTAACGCGCGCGCTGGGGGCAAATATCATTCACATTTTAATTGCCCGCGAGTCGGTGTTTGCTCGCGAAATTCCCCGGTCGCGTATTTTCTCAGGACCGCAAAGAGGAAATTGCCGGGGCGGGAGGCTGCCGGGGGTCGAGCTCGGGAAATTGCCTCTCGGTAAATCTGCGTGCGCCCCGCGCGCGGGTGAAAGAAGGCGGCGCCGACGGGATAAAGAGCCCCGGAGTGTCGTCGCGCTCCGCCGTACCCGGGGACCGAAAAAAGGTGACGCCGAAGCCCGGAGACCCGCGCCCGGTAATCAAAGCGAAACTCCCGCGCGCCTATCGTTCTCCTCTCGTCTCTGCTCCTCTTCTCTGCTCCTCTTCTAATGCAGCGCCTCTTTCTTGCTGGAGTCGTTAGTTCGGGGTACGATCCAGTCGACCGTGACTTGGCGTATATTTTTTTTTGTGCATTTTTCAAGTGTTTACATTGTCGCACGCATTGGAAATTTTACTTACTGAGCCTGGTAGCAAAATTATACTTTTTTTAGATGTTCTAAATTTCACAAATTATTTTAGGTGATTAATGATAAAAAGTATGTATACGTCAAGTTTCTATTCTTATCAGTTATTCACAAATGGTCGTAGTAACTATAGTACTCTTCGCACTATGTAGTAATGCGTTCAGTGACTTTTAATGTAGCTAGCACATAGATTATTGCAGAAATTGATTTTTTATATCAATCAAAACATATTAAAAGTGCATTGACACATAAGAAATAAGCTAATATATTCTTATCATTTTATCGCTGACTGCAGCATAATACTAGTTTGTCAAGGTCATTCATACTCATGATACATAGTAGCGCTAGTTGGCACAGTGCACCAAAGCACTGCTGTTGTGCGTTTCATCAGGAAGCTACCTTATCGACTGGGTTACGGCGTGACTATATATTTACTAAATTGGCGAACAAGCTGCGTCGTTCAGAAATAATTAATAGCGCTCCGACTGTCCGACGGCAGTTTATCCACTACTACTGGAAATTCTGCTTGCGCATCTCAAGTGTAGTGTTTATATCAAATTTTCTTACTGTAGAAACACCGCAAAGGAGAGAGCGCATCTTTTCTCGCGCTCTGATTAATGTAAATCAACCTGCCATGGGTTTCTTTATTTTGGCGGTAGTAGTGTCAGTGGTCGTCTTCGTCTTTATTAAAGCAAGTAAACAATTCAATTACTTCAAACAGCATGGAATTCCGGGGCCAATGGAAATTCCGTTTATCGGTTACTTCAATATGCAGTTTTTCAAGAAAAAACATCTGAACCTCTGCATCAAAACTTTGTGCAATGATTACGATGATGCCAAGTACATAGGATTGCACAATTTCGCTGAACCACTTCTAATTGTCAAAGATCCAGAATTAATCAAAAGTGTACTGGTAAAGAATTTCGATCACTTTGCTGATCGAAAAGTATTTATCAACGAAGATATCGATCCGCTGTTAGGAAAAAATTTATCGGTAAAAAATGGTGAAAGGTGGCGCGAGCTTCGAACTATACTGAGTCCGAGTTTCACATCAAGTAAAATGCGCACGATGTTTGTACTGATGTCAAATTGTGCTGAAAATTTCGTTACTAGATTTAGTGAATTATATAAAGACAGCGATGCCATTGACATGAAAGACGTATTCAGGAAGTATGCCATGGATGTGATTGCCAGCTGTGCTTTTGGGATTGAAGTTGATTCGTTGAAAGATCCGAATAATGAATTTTATGTGTACGGAAGGAAAAGCACAAATTTTGGAAATTTTAAAACTAGGCTGAAATTTTTGTTATTAATATCGTTCCCTTCGTTGTATTACAAAGTTGGTTTTAAGCTCACCGATAAAGATACTGTAAATTTCTTTGTCAATGTCATTAAAGATACTATAAAAATAAGAGAAGAGAGGGGAATTGTCCGACCAGACATGTTACAACTAATGATCGAGGCGCGGGAAAAAAAGGCTAATTTAAACCTCATGGAAATGACAGCACAAGCATTTTTATTTTTCCTAGCTGGTTTTGAAACTATTTCTAATCAATTATGTATGATGGCCTACGAGTTAACCGTCAGACCCCACATTCAAAAGAAACTTCAAGAGGAAATTGACGATTTGATGCAAAAAACTAATGGAAAACCAAACTACGAAACAGTCAACGACTTGCCTTATCTCGATGCTTTCTTCAGCGAAATTTTGAGGATGCATCCGTTGGCCAATCTGTCGAGAGTATGCGCTAAGGAATTTGAACTGCCACCATCTCTCCCTGGTGGAAAGCCATACGTTGTAAAGCCTGGTATGGAGATTTGGATTCCAATACCCGCCATTCACTCAGATCCAAAATATTTTCAACAACCGAACGAATTCAGACCTGAAAGGTTTTTAAATGACAGTGGGAAAAAGTCTTTTCTTAGCGATGTTACGAGTCTAGGCTTTGGATTAGGACCGAGAATGTGCATTGCAAATCGCTTTGCAATTCTTGAAATAAAAGTGTTGTTTGTTCATCTCTTGGCAAAGTGCACTTTCGAGCCATGTAAAAAGACTTGTATTCCACTGGAATATGATGAAAAAAATTTTCATCCTGCTCCTAAAGGCGGTTGCTGGTTAAAGATGCAGACTAGAGCTTGACGGATTTATAATCTAATTACTTACACTAGTTTATGCTTAATATGTACATACTAAAAAATGTCAGTTAACATTTTGTATAGTTCAGTAACATAGAATATTTTTTATCAAATATAAAGATCAATAATATAATGTATTAAATGATGCTTTTTATTAAAATTTTGTAATGAGTAATATTCATTGTTTATTATTAATCCATAATCTAACAGACAAATATTTATTGATTAACTTTTTCTAACTTTAAAGTATACTAGAAATTGTACAAGTAATTGACAAAATCTTTTATAATATGATTATAATATATTTTTTACTATTTTTATTAAATAACAAATTAAATGTATAACATTTAAAAAGTTTTTGAATACGAAGATAATACGCGACATTCATTTTATCTTTTACACTTCACTCAAGGTTGTTTCCATCGTCTGTGTTTCCCCTTACTAACGCGTTTAAAGTGCATGTTAGTGTATGAATACTGATGTGAGATGCGAACAGTTCATGACATCATAGGCCGCAGTGACGGTCTAAATATCATTTCGTTGTGGAGTGCCAAGCAGTGCACTACTAGGAGAAAATAATTTTTGCCGATTTTTTAAAAGTGTACAAATGCGCAATGGATTATTATTTAATTACATCAGTAATAATATTAGTTATCACATTAATTATTTTAAAAGCAATCAAAACATACAGATATTTTGAAAGTAATGGAATTCCAGGGCCAAAAGAAATACCATTTCTCGGTATTTTCGGATTTTATTTTTTCAAAAAGAAACACGTTAATTCTATTATGAAGAAAGTGTACGACGAATACCACAAAACAGCTAAGTACATAGGATGCCACATGTTTTTAGATTCAGTTATTATCGTGAACGACGCAGATTTAATAAAATGTGTTCTCGTGAAGAATTTCGACCACTTCGCTGACCACAAGACTTTTGTCAAAGAAACTACCGATCCACTTTTTGGCAAGAATTTGGCGTTCAAGAATGGCCCCAAGTGGCGTGACGTGAGAAATATGTTAAGTCCAACTTTTACATCGAGCAAGATGCGTACGATGTTTGTGTTAATGTCAAATTGTGCCGAGAACTTTGTAAATAAACTTATGGATATTTATCGCGATACTGATGCTGTCGATATGAAAGACATTTTTACCAGATACGCGAACGACGTGATAGCGACTTGTGCTTTCGGAATCGAAGTTGATACTTTAAGCGACCCGAAGAATGAATTTTACGTTCGAGGTAGAAGAAGCACGAATTTTGCTGCATTTAATAAAACGAAAATGCTTTTAATAATGATCTGGCCTTGGCTGTCCGAAAAATTGGGTCTGAGATTCATAAATAAGGAGGACACGGACTTTTTTGTTAAGCTTATCGGCGACGCGATCAAGATAAGAGAAGAACGAGGAATCGTACGGCCCGACATGCTGCAGCTAATGATAGAAGCGAGAGAGAAAGGAAATGATCTCGATCTTATAGACATGACTGCTCAGGCCTTTATATTTTTCCTCGGAGGGTTCGAAACTACGTCCGGTCAGATGTGCATGATGGTTTACGAATTGGCGGCGAACCGCGATATCCAAAAAAAATTACAAGATGAAATCGACGAGATGTTGGAGGAGACTAACGGCAAGCCGACTTACGAGGCTGTTAATAATTTGCCGTATCTCGATGCTGTATTTAGCGAGACGCTGAGGCTGCACAGCTTACCCAATCTATCTAGGCTGTGTTCCAAGGAATTTGAATTGCCGCCATCTTTACCCGGGGGAAAACCATTTACGGTAAAGCCTGGAATGGAACTTTGGATTCCCGTTGCTGGTATACATCGTGATCCTGATTTCTTCGAAAATCCAGACGAATTCGATCCAGATAGATTTTTAAACAATCCAAATAAAAAAGCAGTGACGACCGATGTAACGAGCTTGGGATTTGGATTGGGTCCTAGAGCGTGCATTGGAAATCGTTTTGCTATTCTCGAAACGAAGGTTTTATTAGTGCATCTCCTCGCCAAGTGCAATTTAGTGCCCTGCCACAAGACTTGCATTCCTTTAGAGTACGATATAGATAGTTTCCAGCCAGCGGTTAAAGGAGGCTGTTGGTTAAAATTAGAGCCGAGAGAATAAATAGTGTCCCTATAAATTGACTATAACTTAATTATATTATTAATGTTAATTCATCTTTTAAGTTTTAAGTTTTTAACTTTTCTAATTTTATTAGTAGTATTTGTCTCGGTGTGAAGTAGGAAGAAAGTTTGTTATTATTTAAGCTTCAATTAAAAATCACATATTTAATTATTAACATGCAAACATTCGTTTATAAAAATCTTTTCTATTTCTATATTCTGCGTCGCAGATTGATGATGTCAATCTACGCGTTTGACTGGTTAATATTCAGAGGTCCACGTTCAAGGTTAAATAAACTCTTCACAGTTAAGAGCTGAGACAGGAGCGGCATAACGATCTGCAATTCGTTTATTTCGCCTTTTATTATCTGCATTTTGTTCATAACAACGTGATAGATTAGGTGTTCTTTCGTTGTGTATACAAAAAAATGTACAGTATTGTGATGTGATATGCTGATAACGATATGCTAATTTATAGTGTACATATATCGCTGTAATTTTGTATTGAATGTGAAAATATATGTAAAATAAAAACACTTTAAAATAAAGAGATTTTTTTGAAATCTCTTTCAGTAAGACATATCCTATACGTATTTTCTCTCGTTCACAAAACACCAACTTTATATTCTTATTGTAATTTAATACATTCGTATGTATTTAATAACACTAGTAAATTACAAAAAATAATGATAAATTCTTGTTAATTCACCTCGAGCAAACAGCGTCAATAAGTAAAAAATAAGAGCGGGACGAAGTTGCAGAAAGGCGACACTCTCGGCAAGTCGCAAACTCGATTTTTCACGCGTCGGGTCATCTATCGGACGGCTTTATTAAATTTCCGCGCGAAGCTGCTTCCTTCCTCGTGGGGCGAGGGGGGCGGGGCCGGAGGATGGCGCTAATAACTTTTAAGCGAGCGAGGCGGCGGCGCGCCGAAACTTCGCCACGGAGTTGTCAGGAAAAAGTGGACCGCGTTCGGGCAGTCGTCGACTGGACAACTTTTCCCCGGGAAAAGTCGCGGCCGGCAGATAAAAATCTCCGGGGAATCGCTCGCGACCTGATTTTGCGTGCGGACATTTTCGGGGTAAACGCCGCGAGAATTCTTCCTGCTCGCGGTCGCCTCTCACTGGCTTTTTTATTTTAAATTTGTTGACTTCGGAAAGTTTGAGTTTTAAGGACAGAATTTTAGGTGGAAAGAATCTAGGTGAAAATACGAAATTTAAAATGACGTTTACAATTGACTTTAAAATTTTAATTAAGAATGTTGTATTAGATTTTACTACTTGTAGAAGATTTATAATTAATATTAACTATTTACAATATTTATATCTGTATTTATTTTATCACACTATTTTATTTATGCTTATCTCTTTGTTTTAGGTAAGTGGTGGAATTGTAGATATACTGTACAAAGAAATTTAGCTCGTAAGTTTATTATCTATTTAACTATTTATAGTTATTATTTATTCTTTTAAATGCACTGTTTTCTTCGAATAGATGGTTGTCACTAATAATTTTTTGTTTTATTTATTTATTTTTTTTTAATGACATTGCTCTTTTTTTAGAACTTTTTTGCACTCATGATAAATTCGTAGACAGTTGTTATTACCATATTATACGAATATTTATTATAACAATAATACAATGTTATTAATCTTAAAAAAATGCAGACTCAAAGAAAAAGCTTAAAATAAGGGTAAGACGCCTTACAATTGCCTGGACGAGGATAATGCGGTTACTCTGTGCCGGGATAATTGGCTGGTTGCGAGGCTTGCGCCCAGCCTTGTTGGCCAATTTCTCAGTCAGCGGGCTAATGGTTGCCGGTCTCGGCAATAATCCGCTGGAAAATTCGATAACTTGCACCCTTGCACCGACGATACCTCTTTAAAAGAAGCAGTTAGGCGACGCTCGCTCAACCATGAATATTTAAGTAATATTACGCTGCTCCTGTCTATAGGCTACTGGAACACGCCAAGCAAATAGAATTTTTGGCCTTTCTTCTTCTTTGCACTGTATTATTTTTCATTAAAATTTAATTTTAGAAAATCAATCTGATGCAGTACAGGACAGTAGTAGTAAAACCTTGTTTTTCCACAATCATTTATTAGTTGTTGAGACATAAAGCAATACTTTGTTTGCTATTAAAATATGTTTTTTTTTTAAGTTTTATAGACTTAAAAGCAGCAAAAGAATATTTTTATAGGTTTCCAAAAAATATTTATACTTTTAACATTACAATAAAATTAAAAAATAGTTAATTTAATAATAACCCATCTGAAGTCTGATATTTATTAAGAATTTCTATAAATCAGTAATGACTTAAAAGCTAGATAAATAAAGTAACGAAAAATAAAACGTAATCATAATAAAGAAAAAAGGCATGATACACCCACGGACTGCTTGAACTGCTTCATTTTTCATGCATGCACGCAGATAGGAATTTAATCCGGCTTCATAAGTATTCCGGCAGGGTCCTGCGTACGAAATGTTTAAAGTAACATCAGGCATAATGGCGCGCAAATCTCCTGCGCCGTCTCTTGTTTTACATTTAGACGCACTCGCCCCTCTGATAGATCGACGAGGCAAACATGCGCGCATCGTTCTGGGGGCGAATTTTCCACCCCACACGAGGAAGAAGAATAATCGCAGCGGTTTTAGGAATATATTTTACCAGATTTTTGAGGCATCGTCTGTTTCAGAAATTAATGCGGCGTGATTTTTTACAAAGAGCATTTTGATGCTATCAAATTATGAGTTTACTTATAGAGTTTTGAGAATGAAGTGGAACTTTAAATGTGCTTCTTTTTATTTTTAATGTTTTACCACGGTGGTGATAAATTATAGGTACGTAATGGTAGATATGGATGTCGCGTATGTTAAAGTTATAATGGTAAAAATAAAGGAAATTGGCATCAAGTTAGTATTTTAATTAAACGTACAAATTTTTTACTAGCCTGGAAATAATTTTCATAAACAATTTTTTTAAAAATTTATTCGCTAATCTGTCTTTATTTGTACATTTGTTTAAGTGAATTAATAAAAGACTGCCAGTTCTTTTACAATTAGATTTACAGCTTGATGGAAAAATCTATGTCTTGCCGTACTTGTCTGTTTCTACTGAAATTCTTTTATTTTTGCAACTTTCCATTTTTTCTTTATTTTTTTACCGCCATTGCTTCTGTTATAATATTATATTTGATGGGAAAGGTTTAGAAAAGCTTTTATTAAATCTGAATTAAGTCTGACTGTATCCTTCTGTTTCTACTTACACATATTTTCTTTATCAAATGATACCGACCATCTCACGCTGAAAGTACGTAAAATCCGGGTCTTACTGTACTGGTCCGTTTCTACTTCCACATATTAAACATCTACAATTCTTAAATCCATGATTCTTAAAATAATCTGTAAAAAGAAGTCAATTTTTAAAAAAATTAGATGGTAAACATCTGTTTTAGTGTTCTAAACATAACTCTTGAATATTTCATAAGACCTTTTAAGGTAACCTTATCAGAGCATAATAATCAGTGTAATGTGGTAAAACTTAGATTAAAGATCACGTAAACGTCAACGGCCATCTCACGCTGAAAGCACCGGTTCTCGTCCGATCACCGAAGTTAAGCAGCATTGAGCGCGGTTAGT
>UXGC01000687.1:0-65397 GCA_900480045.1 Eurytoma adleriae | reverse complement strand
CCCTCCGCCGCCTCCGCCCGCGCCGCCGCCGCCCCCGCCCCCGCCGCCGCCCGCGGCGCCGCCGTTAGCGCCCGTGTACGTCGGCCGAGGGCCGTTTGGACCCTGAAACACACATAAAAACATACTGCTCATTCACTGTATACCCTTTTTTTCTTCTCTCGCAATGTAGAAGACTGAAGAATAAAAAAGACACTGCTTGTCGGATCGAGTGGTTTTTCGCATTTTCAGAGTTTTATTTTTTCATTTCGCTGATGCGTTTTAGTCAGTTACGACGGGATCTTATCGTCGCGGGTTTTTGGTCTCGAGGTGGAGCGAAACAAAAGGCTCGTCCTTGCGAGCCGCGTGTAAGCGCCGTTCAAAGCTGCTTGGCGCTCGAAAGCTCCTTTTTTTTACGTCGCTCTCGAAAGCGGCGGAATTCATGCCGGCACTTCACCTATTTTCTCGATTCGGTCGAGAATGATAATTAGGCACGAGGATAAGCGGCGAATCTACGAGTTTCCTGCGCTAACTGTGTCGCTGATAAACTCCGGGGATAATTGAACAGCTGTTCGATAACGATTAACAAGGAATATAGATCAAAGATGAAAGTTTTAGAAAGTTTGTCGCGCCGGCGAAAAATCCTCGAATTGCGTGCGTCACTTACGTCGATGGAAAAATCTTGAGCTCCGGAGAGAATGGAAATTCGACGTGTAACGCGAGCGAATCCTGGATGCACCCACCTGGCGCTTTTTTACTTTAAAACTTGTGCGACAAATCGTGGTTGATTTAAAAGCGGCGACGGTATCATTTCCGCGTGATTGATAAGTGTTTTGCAGAAACACAATTGAAAAAAACAAGCGGAGCGATTGGAAATTCAATTTGCATCGCGATTTTCCCAGTTGGATGGTTCTACATTTTCCTGCGCGCACCTGGTGTTTTTCACTTTAATTTTGACGTTACAAATAACGCTTGATTTGAACTCGACGTTGATATTATTTCCACGTGGTTGACAAGTGCTCCGCAGAAAAATAATTTAAAAAAAAAAGTGCAGGGAGAATGGAAATCGGATTCGTAACGCGATTTACCAGTTCATTGGTTCCCATGTGAATCCCGGATGCGCGCACCTGGTGTTTTAAATTTTCGTTTATAAGACAAATCGCGATTTCGTTAGGTTGTCTACCTTCTTCTTAAATGTTTTTACAAGCATTTAAAATAAAATGAATAATAACAACGATAACTTGATATCGTGTAAGGCTAAACTACAAAACTTTTACTTTTAAACAAAAGCACGAGGTAAGTTTTCAAATGTTTTTGTCAAATGCCTTGCGGAGTAGGGGAAAATTTTTTTGTACAGTTAATATATTTATTACCTGCAGTTTTATTTCGTTCTGTAACTCAGCAAATATCGCGTACTATTTTCTCAAATTCGTTAATTGATGAAATGAAATGGTTTCCTCTTTTTTTACAACTACCTCATAAAGAAAACATTCAATTATCTACCTGGGCTTCATCGATTTGCACCGTTCGATCCGTGATTAACATTATCGCATCGCGAAAACTAAAATTAGGTACTTCATTATGCTAATAAGTCTGCAGATCAATAAGCTTCAACGAAGTGAACGAGGTTAGATTCAAACACGACAACAAGGCTGCACGTATTTTCTATTCTTCTCGAACCTAATATAAAATCGTATTACATTCGAGTATACGCGCCGATAAAATGCGTAAAATAGCTCGCTCGCTATTTCACCCATTGCATTCACTACCGGCACAATGGAAATTCATACGAAAACTTTTTTAATAAAGAACAAGCGCGTACGAGCTTCTTCTCGAAAGAAAAATGAATATTCCTGAGAAACGCGCTGCGCGTTACGGACACTACGCGAAATCGATACACGCGCTATCCACTGAAGGAATTTAAGAAGCGCGCGACTAAAAATATGCCCGACGCGATAAGAAAAGTCGCGGATTGCACAAAGGAGAGAGGGACAAGACGCCGCGCGCGGGGGAGGCGCGCATTTTCACTCGCCCGCTCGGATTTTCCACGAAGCGCGGATAAGATTGCCACGCCGAGAGAAGGCTGGTCGTTATCTGCGCCGGGGGGAGATTACGCCCGAAGAATGCGGCAAAACAAACTAACGCGTCGCTTTTGAAGTTCAAGTCCGCGCCACTTGCCCGAGCGACTCGCGAACCGGAACTGGCCTGCTACCCGGCGTTTCCTCCTGCTTTACTTTTTTTCGCGCTCGCTGCTCGAGAGGATTAGAAACTGTTACACGGACCGCTTTTCTCACGCGAGGGGATATCGCGGGACAATTTTCTAGTCGCTCGCGAGTGCGCGCACTTTGAATGTGTAATGAGCTTGAATTCGTCGCTGCGTAAAGTCACCTTTCTTTTCAGTCGTTGTTGCTAATTAATTAAATTCCGGTGATTAAATAAATGTACTCGAGCGTTTAGGTGACGAGCGCCGCGTAAAAAGGCCTCGCTAACGAGAAAAGTTCCATTAAAAACAAACTTCATAAGTTATTTAAATGTCCGCACTCACTTCGGCGCTAAACAGCGTAATAAAAGTTGCTTGATTATCTCGCGGTGTGTAAAAACGAAGACACGCTTATACGGGAGACTCGTTAAGTTGTAGAGCTTCGCGCGGACGAAGTAATAATGTAGGTTATGTTCCAGGCGAAAGCTCGCCGCCGAAAGCTCTCGGGGCGCGCTCGTTCGTTTCACGGGCGGTACTGTGCCTCTACTCACCGACACGTTAAATATCACTTGCACCAGCGCCGCTAATCCCCCGGCGGTCCGAGCGATGTAACCCCTTGCCTCCGCGCGGACTCGGCGGCCCTCCGCCCACGCCAACGCCTTCTCGTCGCGGCGCGTCAACCGCCTCCCCCGAAAAAGAACGCGCGCAGGGGGGAGGGTTGAACGGGGGGAAGTGAGTGAGACAGAGAGAGAGATGCGTGGGCGAGAGAGCGGAGCGTGCGGGGGTTATTACACGGCGAGGAGAGAGAGAGAGAGAGAGGCACGGCTCCGGCGGCACTCGTGGCTCACGCGGCCATTGACGTAAATTCGAGGAAAAGCCGCGCGCGGTGATGCGGCGAATCCGATCAATAAAATAGGCCAGAGCCCCGAGCGCGAGGGGGCGGCGAGCGCTCGCTCGCTTGCAGCTTTTTCCGCTGCCTCCGCAGCGCCGGCGGCTGGCACCGGCGCGGACTGTACTCGCCCGCGCGAAGCCGCGGGATTTCGAGACGCGCGCTGCCCACGGCGTAAGGGCTGCGCCGCGCTTAATTAAGAGATACGACGCGCGACGGCCGAACGGACGAGATACGAGGATTTTCTTAAGTTACTGCGGTGTTGGCCGGCCGGTGGGTTTACGCGGGCTTTGTGCTGGATTACTTAAAATGCTCGTGATGTTTATGAGGTGCGGTGGAAAATAATGCGTGAAATTTCGGATTCTTTTCACGATTTTACTTTGCTTTAGGAAGTCTTTAAATAATCAAGCGATTTTATAGAGTAAGTAGGAGTTAAGTGTCGACGTTACGTCAATCAGGAGGAGAATGAATTTAAAACTACTTTTGTAATTATATTTAAAATCTTGAACTCGAGGAAAATGTGGATCCCTTACCAATTAAATAAATAATAAAATTACTATACTCTTCACTAAAGCGGAAGACCAAACTCGAAAAATCAAAAAAACTAATACAGCGTAAAGTAAAGCTTAATTAACACAATTAAAGTAAAATTTAATATAAAAATTTTTAAATTTATTATGCACTACGATTTTTTCTGATTTTTCGAGTTAGCTCTCGCAGGTTACTCCGAGATCGCGAAATCCACAAATCAGATTCGATTATTCTGCCTCGCGGCAAGTACACTCCCGGAGCTGGTTCAGCGTGTACCCGCAGTCGCACCCCGGCTCCTCCATCTTGGGCTCGGGCGGCCTCTCGCGCCGAAGCGCCACCTGTAGGAATCCTCGGAGCTTGGATCCCGCCCAGTAGCGGCTCGGGGGAGGACGACGACGAGGGGGAGAGAGAGAGAGAGAGGGCGGCCACGCGCACCCGATCGATTTCAACCCCCCCGCGGGAGCGCGCAGCGCCGCCGGCCACTTCATTTGCCGCGCGCGCAGGAATGTGCACGCGTGCCGTGCGTTGACCCGGCCTCGGCCGTCCGATGCACGAAAATTCGCGAGTTTCCCGGGGGGTGGCGAGAAAATTAATCGACGGGCCTGATCGGCGCACCTGTCCAATTTTCGAGCCACCATGTAAATTGAAGTTAATCGGGCGCGAGCGATTAACGCGCGAGGGGGTGCCTTTTTGAATTCCGCCCCGCGTAAATTGGGATGCGCGACGGGGAGGTTAACGAGCGATTGCAGGGTAGTTTTGAAAAATCATAAATTAACGGCGGACCGTTGAGGAAATTGCCACTGAACGCCGAGACACACTGGAGTATCTCCCCGTATTTTCTCGCGTGAACTGCAAGTCGAGGTTTTTTCATCGAGCGCCTCCTTGCCTGTGCGCGCCTGGTGGAGGTGGTATTTAGCGCGATTAACGGGCGCGGGGGTGGGACCGAGGGGAGGTAGAGACAGGCACGGAGATGTTTATCAGCGTAAGAGCCGCCGGCTCAATTGAACTGAGAGCGAACGAGAGAGAAAGAGAGAGAGAGAGGAGGTATCGCGACGGCGGCACTCATATATTCGCACACATGCGAATTAGACGCGATGCGCAAAATGGGTATCGTGATACCGACCGGATGCTACTTCCTGCTTACCGCGTCTACGCGCCACCGTAACACACTGATGCCGCGCCGGAGTAGTTCGTCGACGTGTCTTCCTTCCGATGTGTGGCGTATGTGCGGCCGCCCGGTGCGCTGCTGACGCGTGGGATTTTTTTTCTTTTACTCCGCTAAAGGAGTATTCCGCAAATTTGACGAAGGCGGGGCGAGTTCGGTTAGTTTGCATCCAGCGATAATGGCCTTACTTTACTGCGGAGCCCCGCGTTTTTTTTTCTTTAATAAGGGGATAATTATACCCTTTTTCAGAATTTATTGGAGCTATTAATGTTACTTTACAAAATTTAGCAGTTAAACTTTTAATGATATTCATGTCTTTTTTTCATATGTACGTGACTTCGAGCTATAATTTTTCGTTAATTATTTACTAAGTAAGTCGTTCTTTTTTGGTATGATGATTGATGGTGTATTAGAAAAAAGTTGTGACCGCGAAATGTAAACCTTTACTTGTTTTAATTTTTTTATATTTAATGTACAATTGACAGAACTGACAGATACTCTTAAATAAAATTTCCCAATTACTTCAACTTCGTTCTATCACTTTGATAACGGGATGATTTAATATTTCTTTTATGTGCTAGAAACAAAGTTGTTTATACGTATTGTCGTACAAACGAATCACGTTATTAATTAATTAAAAGAAAGAAGCGAACGCGAGAAGTGGCAGGAGAGCTCGCGGAAATGTACGGAGAAAATTCACGTTTGGTTTCGCATCGGCAAGCGGAGGCGTGACCGTGTAAGAGGTCATTGATAAACGATGAACGCGAGCGCGACGCAAGCGCGGTGCGGGCCTATTATCCCTTCGTGCGCGCAAAGTGCATAATTGAATCAAGAACGGAAACCCGGCCGCTCATCTCTCGCCGCTCCCGCGTCCGCGTCGGCCGAAGAAAACACATCAATAAAAAAGGTGTTTGATCTGTCCGTTTATTTATGCATTTTTTTACGCTCTCGTTTCTCGTTTGGCTCGAGTGTTATTCAATTATTGCTGGGGTCGCGATAAGCGAGGATATAGTTGCAATAATGAGACGCGTCGTTTTATTGTTGTCAAAGGAATGTCAATAGGTAAAGTATGCATCAAACTATACTATAGCCTGCGAATCATCTTGGTATATCGCGTAGTTTTATCGGGCCGGCGAGGCAGTAAAAATTTTAATGAGATTCGACAATCTCAATTTGAAAGTATTCCAGCTGATCGCGGATAAGTCAAGCGGGGATAAAAAAAGTACGAATTCATAAATAATTGCGCTGTTGAACTGAGCTTCTCGAAGTCATTGCACTGCGAATCCGCCTGAAGAAATTTAAAAAAAATTATGGAATCTCAAAAAGGACGCGGTTAATCGATCAGGAAAGCTTTAAAGGTAATCTCGGCATCTCGAGGCGCTTGAAAAACTGCTGAGCTACGCGAGATGCATCGGGATTTCACGACCGCGTTCTCAATGTTGCAAGTTCCGCTTAAGTTTAACGCCATTGGTTATATAGGTATAACCTTTTGCCGAAACAAAAATTCATCATTTGTAAAGTTTAGTTTTGTAAAAACTTACTTTCACTTTAAAATACGTTTTTTTTAAATTTTCTTGTACATACGATTAAAAAATTACAAAAAACAATCATAAATATATAAACCATTACTTTTTCATTTTAATTAATAAAACAGAACTAACTGATTTCGCCGTCTTAAACTCTGCAAGCACGATTATTCACGGTGTTAAAAAATTTTGCGCACCCGCAGGACATGCAATTTTAAAAAAGCTGCACCTACATGCAGTTTAAAAAAAAAAAGAGCGAGGCGAAAGAAGGCACGCGCGCTCGACTTCTATCCGGCTTTCACTCTCGGACGAGAGGAGACACGTGTCGCGCTCGAGAAATTCGCGCGGGAGACGCCCTCGGATCCTTCTCCCCCCCTCGCGGCCGACCTGTTTATTAACGGTGCCTCCCATTCACAAATCGAAAGATTCACCGCGCGACATTCCGCGACACCATCACCGGCGTGTAGGTGACAAGCGCCAAAAAAAGAAGTAGAAGGAAGAAGATCGGAGCGGATATATCAATTTTAACGGGTAAAGTGGTGCGTTAGGTGTACTTTCGAGATTTCTTTTATGTTAATCCTCCGGCCGACGTGCGCGCGCTCTCGCAGGACTCGGGTATCAGGATGTCCCACATATCGCGTTACGCGCCTTGCACCATTTCTCTCCCTTATCTCGCTATAGCTACGCGCGCATATTCTTCAGTGCCGTTCGGAGAAACTAATTTACTGCACGCGTGGCTTCGAATTTTACTGATAATTTGTTCATTTAATCACGAGGGTGATTATTTGTTAATAAGACTGAGCGAGACAAGGAAAGCTTCTCAAGGAAAGAAGATTTTCTCGTTTAGTCACGATGTAAAAAAATCTCGTCTCGAAGACGAGATTCTTGACTTGATAGAATGTCTCTGTGCGCATTGAGTTTCGCTTTTTTCGGGAATCTCGATCATTTAAGACTCTCTCAGAGCGCGCTGAAGAAATTACTTTTTAAAAATCCTCTATCCACAGTGTAATTTCGTCGTACGATAGTGTCGAAATTGTTCCATCGGACGAGCTATTTTAATCTCCCCGTCGAAAAAAATGTCAATTGTTTTTGTTTTATCAAGTTACGAGCGGAAACGTAAGGGCGCGTTTCAATTCTCTTCTATACATTGCAATTTTCTGTTACAAATTCGAATTACACTGACGGGGCGAGAAGAGAGGACACTGGAGCGAATTTTGCGAAAGAGTTCGTTTGATGTCAAAGTGGTACTCGTATTCTTTAAACTCGCTAATCAGAATTTAATTACAGAACCGGGCGCTATAGTCAATTATTTCGGCGAGCGCGTAAATTCCTTTACACAAATCAAACGATCGTGTGTAACCCATCGCATTTCGACCGTGCGTTCATCGCATTTTTCTCTTGCGAATTCGAGATCGCACGATGTACCGTGTGGACGCGCGAAACGGAGGCCCTAGAGAAATTCTACTGAAAAGTTAATTTGATGTCAAAGCGATGTTTCCACTCGTACGCTGTTGCACGTTAATCGGAATCCTAATGGGGTGCCTTTTCATGAACGTCAAAATTGCTGCGATAAAACTCGTACTCGTACGCTCGCTGAAAGAAAGACCCCAAACGAATGTTTAACAAAGTATTCCTAAATAGTCTAATTTAATCAATTATTACCTTCGTAAATTAAACATTAAATTCTGATGCGAATGAAAAAGGATTCCTACCTCAAGGTCGTCCTACTGCAGAGCACCCGGGGTTCCGCGTGACATTCGCACTGTCACTCGCGTTCCGCTCTATTAGCTCGGCGGTGCGTATCCTCCAGGCGGATGCGGCGTGCGGGAAAATTTCGCGATCGCGATATAAACGGGGGGCGAGAAAGCCGGCGACGTCGCGCGAAATAAGTTGATTTAAAAATTTCGAGGAATGCGGATGACGCGCGGCCCGCGGAATTGTACAGCGAGATGCGCGCCGGCTCTTTTTCGCGGCGCCGGGGGAATGAGATCACGATCGCGCGTGACGCGCGCACGTAGGTGTATCGACGCTTAATTGGACGACGATTAATTTATCTGCAGTTTGGCGCGCGCGTGGCCGGGCATTTTATTGGCGAGCAGATATAGTCGAAGTTTGACGTTAATCCGATCGTTTGCTGTTGCTGGAATTTCGTGAAATTTTTTGCGTTTTAGTTGACAAGTTAAGATGAAGTTGAATGTAAAATCGTGACTAAATTTAAAACAGATGATTTTACTCTTTACTGAGGATAATAAATAGGAAAATTTCCTGTAAATTATTTGAGATGGAGGACGTATAATGGAATCATGAAGAAAAATTGCTATAATATTTGTAGCAAAATTTGCAGTAATTATGGTCGTGTTTACTATAAAAATTGTAGTTACTTTTAAATTTATGATTATTTTTGTTCACATCTCAGATCTGTCTTGAATCTCCGCAAAAATGTATAGTATTTCGAATAGTCATTTTTCTCGAATACTTTTTTCAGAGTTTATACGTAAAACTAAAAAATGTAATGGAAACTTTGAATCAACCCTTATACAAATTAGGTCAATTCATCACTTTTTTCTTAAAAACTTGGAAAGTTCAATTAATAAATTTAAATTCTATAATATACACGAAATATAATCTTAACTAATAGGCCTCTCAACGCTGACACTATTGAAATCTTCATTTTTAGATTTTTTCCCCGGTGCTTTCGTTGGTGAATGCAAAAGCAAAGCGAAACTTTCCTTTATAGGTGAGTGCACAATAGTTGTAATGGATAAGGCGAAGCATCTCATTTCCGTTCTAAAAAGACGACGTTCGTCCTGAATCCCGAGGTCGCAAGCTTCCTCCAACCGCCGGCAATTGATCGGTGTACACACTGACACGATGAAAATGCGCAGCACAAATCAAAACGAAAAAAATAAATTACAGACTCTCCATCGCATTGAAAACTACAATAGCTAATAATCTTCGTAAAATGGACAATAAATTCAACGCCGCGTGCTGTAAACGAGCAAAGCTCGAACTTTCGACTTTCTACGAGTCAAGTGTGCTCGCGCGGTGAAAATGTTCGCGCGGATCTTACGGGGACGGACGATGACGGGGAGGCAGAGGCGACCGCCGACGGGTTAGCGCAATTCGCGGTCTCGCACGTCGGCCGCGCGGAAAATCCGCGCCTCTCGCGCTGCGGCGGGCGCGCGCACGCGAGCCCTATCTGCATCTCGCGGCGGGATCGATTTCGGCGAGGCCGCAACCCGAGAGCCCGCGTAACACAATGAATCCCGCGGAAATTCGATTCCGATGCACGCGACGCCGTCGATTTTTTTTTTCACTTTTCCCCTCCTCTCTTTTCCCGACTCTCGCGGATCGTAATGTCGTAATCGAGGCTCGCGCAGTTTTTCCCGGCCTCGATTTTTTCGGCGACGCCGGCGTGGAAAGGAGCGAGGGCCAATTTTCCAGCGATATTCAATATTTCACGCCGTCAATTTCCGAAGCCTGCCGGGGTGATCGATCGGTTAGAGTATGAATTTTTGTTGAATACTTTCAGAGGGGTTTTTTTGGATGCAGCTTTTTTTTATAAGTTGAATAGAATAAATATTATATTTTATACACGTGCAAGACGTGCGCGTCATTATTAATTAGTGAAAATCGTTTATTATCATGTAGCAATCCATTTAGATTATTTGTAATTAACAAGGTTTTTTGACTCAAGAATCATAATCATTTATTAATTTGTCGAGATTGGATTGTTGATTATTATTGATTAAGTAATTATAAATTGATTAAATAGTGCTTTTAAAGTAATTTATTTAAATAGGTTTTTCATGATTATTTAGAATTAATAACTGCTTGTTCTGAGCGTACTTAAGTTCGCTGTTGCCATCGAGGAGGCACATTTATGAAAAATATTATAAGCTCCCAGTGTTCTGCATTTGCAATTACATAAAAATGTTCAAATTATATTTCAGCGCACTAAAATAATCTCGACTTCATCACTGTTAATACCTATTTCTAAGCAAATTAAGCTCGATTATATCGCAAGATAAATAAACGCTCGAACGTCTTTGCTTCCTGTCCCGCCGGCGCGAAAGATAAGCGTAAGTGCACTCGCGGTAACAGCGATTTCGGCGCGGGGAGTCTCGAAAAGAGAGGAAGGAAAAAAAAACGAGAAGCAAAGAGAGCGAGAGCCTTGAGAGGCTAAAAAAAGACGCGACGCGGCCGCCTCATTTCCTTTAAACGGCACCGAGTGGAGAGGACTCATTTCAGCCCGGCACTTTTCATGATGAGGACGTTGTCGCCGTCAACGATGAGCCTTTTTATTATCGCGCTCACGGGCCCGAGAGGCTTTTCCGCCGAGGCTCGCGCTCGGGAGGCGGAGTCACGGGACCAGGATTCTCTTCGCCTGATGAGGGATTCCTTTTTTCGCCCCGGGTCTCCTTTCCCCATCCCTCTCCCTCCATCCCTCCCCATCTCTCTCCCTCCGTCGTCGCAGAAAATAAACGCGGTTAGAGGCGTCTTTTTTGCGCTCTTACCTCGGGAATTGGCCTGAATCCGTCGGGGAGGGAAGCGGAAAAACAATTTTAGGCGGAGAAAAAGAAACTCGGTTTGCGCCGCGGGGAAGCAACCTTGACTCTTTTGAAGACCGACTTTTCAGCGATTTACCGACTAAACGAGTTTCCCGCCCCGGTGCGTCGGGAATTTAAGAAGATTACGCTGCGTGTCTTTCGAGCGGACCGCGAAGAAATGAAAAATTCTCGAGAAATGGAAAGATCAACGCTCTACCCGGCGAGGAAAATCCACCTGTTTGACAGTGCAATTATACGGCTTTTACGAAAGGGACGGCGAGTTTATAAGTTTAGCATTGACTTAGGTAACGCATAATTGCACAGCCTGGCGTAAAGCGACAGTACGTTAATTCCGACGCCGAGTGTCGCGGCGCAGGTAAAAGGCCTAGGTAGGAGGCGGGGGAAACGGCGTCCGAAAAATCCGTCTAAAACTCTGCGCTCCAGCTGACTGCGCGCGCGCGCGCGACGTACAATCCGAGGAATTTCAACGCGCGCGCGAGCCCAGGTAAGAGAGAACCAGTTGTCCGGGTCTGGCCAGCCTCCTTCCCTTCCACCCTCCCTCTCCCTCTCTCCCCTCTCCATCTCTCTCTCTTCCTCTCGGAGTTGCAAGGCGCGCATACCGGGCATTCCCCTCCCGCTTCCTCGGCACACTCTCCGCCGGGGAAGTGCAGCACGCGCATATTGCACTGCTGCGGCAGCTGCGCAGGCCCTTCCCCTCCCCTCTTACGATTTCCCTGCCTCGCCTCGCCGGGGCTTTTATCGTTTTTATGCGGAGACGCGCCCCGCGCGGTGGAAAAGGCACCGACGCGGGATTTTCGGCAGTCGCCGGGCTGTGACGCGACTAAAATTTTTTTTTTGTGAGGCAATTAGTACGAAAATCATTTAAATTACTGGTGATGTTAGAGATCTACGATTTAGATGTAGAAGAGTGAATAGCTAAAAATAATCACTATTTTTCCAAAAAAAACTGAGATACTCCAAGTTCAATTGGCTTAGTTTCCTCTAATCGTAAGGTTTTTCACTCTTTCACATATTGAGAGTAGCTAACGTACACTCGAGGATTTTTTCTTTAGCGAAAAGCGATTTTTGGATTTAAAAAAAAATATAGGTACGATCTAAAAATCAAGGCGTGGGCGATAATGTAGGTAAATAAGTTGAAATTCGATAATACCGTGTGGAATTATAAAGCGCTTCGTAGCAAGCTTATTGGTGATAAATTACCCGCTGGGCGAATGGTTTGCTCATGACGCTCGACAGACACTTACCTGAAACAAAGAAAAGAAAAGCGTTAGGTGCCTTGGAGCGTTTGGAAACATAATGCGAATATTTTACGACTAATGACGCATACGTTATACATGCACAGGCTTAAAGCGTAATTCGACTTGAGAGTATACTTTAGGCTGTAAGTCAATTTGTTAGCATTGCGATTTTTTTCGCCGCTGTCTACCAACTCAAACAGTAAACACGTTCGGAAAATAGTTTCTTGACAGGTTACACCGGGGGGTTGTTCATTTTTATTTTGGCGTTATTTGTTTACAATGATTACCACAATTTAATCAATGATTATATTATTTTACGCATTATAATTTGTTAAAAGTAGAGTACCAGTAGTCTTTCTTCGAACGCGTAAATACCCAGATCTATAAGTGGCTTATATGTACAACCTTTTGCCTGGATTAAAGTCTTAAAGATCACCTGGTAGTAAAACTACCATTCACTCAACTCAAACGTGTTTAAACTTAAGTAGACCGAAAGATCTGGATCTTCAAAATCCATGTCGAAACTTATTTCATTCATTGTTTAAAGTTAGTTTGATTTCTTGCATAGGTGAAACTCCATTAATTGTTCTTAAATTATTTTCAATTTCGGTAACACCAAGAGAATCACAAGGGAGCATAGAATAGGTCATCAAATTACAAACGATTATTATAAATACAAATTACTATAGCAGCCATTAGTGACTTCCAAGATTATATTTTTAGTGATAAAGTTTGGACAACTATTATTACGATAATATGATGAATATATTAATAAAAACGAGCAGCCCCAATTTCTTGCTTGTATAATTTTTTACAAACACTTATTATTCAGATTGATTGTGCCATCCTAAATTTTTATTAATAATAAAGTGACCCAGCGTATGGTCAATATTAAAAAGTCCAAGAGTAAACAAATAAAGAAAGACAAATGTGGTTTTCGGTAGTTAAAACAATACAAAGTAACCGCTCGAAATTTCCGGCGACGATATAGCAGTGCTCTCTCGTACGCACCTGCGGCCGGCTCGCCAAAAAGCGAAGCGCAAATTAATGCGCGGCCTTCGAGCGCTTTTGGACGAGCTCCCGGATCAACAGGTTTCGAGCACTCGAAAATCGCGCGGTGCAGCAGCACTCGAGGCTGCGGCGCCGCCTTCGCCTATCGATCGCGGCCTCGAGGAAAAAGGAAGGAAACGAGGTCGACTCTTCTCTTTTTCGGGGGATCAGACAATGATTTATGTCATGCGGAGATGAAGCTTGCCACGTGAAGCGACTGAAGATCCGATAGGGGAAACTTGCAGATCTTTTATTATACCGAAGTTTTTTTCCGTTATAGCCCGCAGTGCTGCGACTATCGGGCGACGTTCCGTCACATTGTTACAAGAATAACGGTCCGGTAAAGCATGTATTTCTTTTTTTTTCGTACGCAGCACTAAAACTTCAACTTAGCGTTTCGCAGGGGCAAACGAAAAAAACTTGGAGCGACAATATTCGTAATTGAAAGTTTCGAACTGACAGCAGCCCTCGGAAAGAATCGCTGCGCAAGATGAAATGCAAGGAGGGGGGGTGAAAAATCCAGGGATAACCGCATAAAAGATGAGCTGGCCGAATGCCGAGACGCGCGCGCGCTCTTGTCTCCCCCGAGCGCGCGGGGCTGACATCCTTTTTTTCCTCGCGCGGCGTTATTATTAGCAGCCGCGGCGTGTCGGCGACTTCTTCGCCCGACGCCGAGGCGCTCCGCGCCGTCGTCGCCCCGCGTCGAGCGACGACGCCTCTCTGCCTTTCAGGACGAGCCGAGAAAATCAATGTGACAAAGCCGCCCGCAAGAGAGAGATCCGCGCACGCTCCTTCTATATGTTTCCGCGCTCGATTTGCTGCGGTTATGTGGAACGATTTTTTTTCTTTTTTCGATATTGCACTTTTTGTTGACACTATCGTGTAAATTTTAACTTAAACGATATACCGACGGTGAAATGTATTTATTTTTATGTTTTAAAAATGTATGTAAGTGTGGCTAAGGTGTAGATAAGTAGCAAGCTTTGAACAGAATTCCATTGTTTCGTTTTACACAAAAAGTAAAGAGTGGAATAAAACAGTGAACTCTAGACGTTGCTTTAGCTGGAAAATCAACCATACACTTCGCATTTTCATTGAGTCTATATAGGTACACTTTTATTTCAATTCACGTAATTCGCTTTAGATAGAATTGTTTTATTCGTCTTACGTAATCAAAGTCGATCAACGGTAATACTACATTGTTTCACGCAGCATTTGTATTTTATTGTTTCTCTGACTTAACATAGGTACTTTAATTAATATACCCTTTAAGAACGACCAGAGTTGAAATTCGCGCCTATTTTTAAACACGCCAACTAAATATCGATTAATAAAAAATAATCTAAAATGAAATAATTAAACAGCTTTTGTCTTCGAATCTTTTTGTAATGAAATTTTTAAATTGTGAAAGTCATGAATTAAGTTGATTAGAGATTTCAAATTTAAATCCTATTTTACTTAAAATAATCACTGTGAAACTTTTACCCGCAATACAATTGAATCATTCGCGCGAACGAGGAAACGTATATTGATTTTTAACACTACGTATCTACTCGTAGCTGGAGGTACGCGTTCTCTCGCTTTTATTAATACGAAACGCCGAGCGAGCGAAACAATAGGCGGAAAGCGTAATCCGGACGTTACCACGCCGCGTCTATTTTTCAGGGAATCCCGTAAAAGCGACGGGACACGCGCGCCGCCTCGAAATATAAGAGTCAAGGTATCCCCGAGGTCTGCGGTTCTTTTCTTTTTTCTTCCAAAATCGCCGCGAACTGCCGGGCGTCGCTCGCAAGGTTAAAGCGCTGCACTCGGCCGACGTTCCCGGTGCATTGTGTGCCAGCAACAGTCGGCATTAATGAAGCGCGCGCCCGCATCCGCCGGCTGCACTCGAGTGCCCCGTATTTTTTCCTCGTTGATTTCTTAAAACGGCAGCCGTTCAATCTCTTCGCAGACGCACTGAAGTATCTTGTTTTTTTTTTAACACGACGCAAGGAATCACACGTGCACCTACTCGCCCTCTTTGTTGAGAAACGTGAGTAAATCGAAACTTTGTGTACTATCTACGAGGAAAAATATATAGTTCGCACGTTTTGTGTACCTTGTATTCACGCTTTTTCCTTTGAAATTTAAATTTTGCGTCGTTGCAGCTTAAACGCGGGAAAGGCGTTTTTGTTCCAAGCTACTTACGTATTTTAACAGTGTAATTTATTAATGTACGTTCGACAAAAATAGCGCAAAAGCCGTAGTAATTCAATTCACGAGGTCAAAGCGAAAACCATTCGCGCAAGCTCATTAGTAATTCACAAAGATACTTAGTCAAACCGGAGAGACACTCCGTTCGCACGGGCGAAGCGCGCGCGCGGGGGGGAAAGGGAGCTTCGCCCCTAACACCTCCATAAATTCGACACGTCGGAAAGAGCGTGTATCCGCGCGCGTGCAATAAATAGCGGCTTAGCTCGCAGATGGAAAAATCGAGGCGCGAGCCGTAAAGTCAAGTTCAGCCGTCGGGTGAGCGTGTGCGTGCGCCGGGCGCGAAACGCTTTTGTGGCGGGGTCCCTCTCGCGACAATGAGCGGCTGCATCGTAGCTAACGGTCCCTTACACCGCGAGCGAGGAGCCCCATTTAGCCGCGCGCCGGAGCTTGGATTTTCTCCTGCGGTGTGTGCATGTTTATATACGTTCCTTCCTTCGGGCGGAGCCGTTGCCCGCAGCCCTCCCTACCCTGCCGTCCGGTTCTAGAGGTGGCGTTTTTCGAGCGACTCTCGCCCCAGTGGGATCGCTGCCCTAATGCGACGTCTAATGAATGGGAGACCCGCTTGCAAGTTTCGCTGTCCTGCGAGTTAGGTCAATTTTGCGTTCGGTGTACAGTAAATACTCTCGTCGTAAGGTAAAAAAAGTGTAAAATTCGATTTTTTACTCTTCCGTATTGTACAAGTGAATATGCATTTGTTTATTCTTATTTGATAAGTTAAAGACTTTCCGCATTAAATAAGTGCATGTGCATAAATTTCTGGTAGATCATTCAAAGTTATAAGTTATAAGTGTGATATTTTTGAATATTCAATTTTACAATCGTATTTTCAGTTATAACAATATTTAGAGAGTTCAGACAAACTCTTAAAGTATAGCTATACGTTGTTTACTGCAGTTTATAAATACGCGTTGATTTATTTGTGCTTTCTCGAAACTTTAAAATAACGTAAAACATCCTGAATTGTTATCGAGGAAAATATGTACCTGCCTTCGATGTTCGAGAGTGGTCGTATGCTAAAACCGCATCTCGTATATTCATCGAAAGTTTCATAAAGTTGTTTTCAAATATGTCCGTACAGCTGCGTATATAACGCGAACAGTCAACTTCGCGTGCATAGATTTATGAAAATTTATGAAACTCACGGCGCATATAAAGCACGTAGTTTCGGCGCGCGGGTTAGAAGTTCTTTGAGCGATATGTATTGAAATTCAAAAAGCACCGGCAGCACCAACATCAATATTACATAAGCCTCCTTGTTTTCCTCGTCGCGTCGGAAAAGCTCGGTAGGTGGAAAATGGCCGCAAACAATTCGATAACACTCCAACATCCAGCGGCGCGATCACTGCAAACATCACGTCACCGGCACCTCCCGCGCGTCCGAAATGTAGGTCGCACCGAAATTAGAAAGAGTCAAGCGCGCGTCAACGACACGCTGGTAAACACAAGTCAGCTGTTCGCGACGAGTTCGATCGGTACGCAACGATCCGCGTCGCGTCGAGGACTAATATCGCGACCGCGAGCTGATCGGCTCCCGCGAATTTGAAAAAGTCTTCTTTGGGTACGTCGCGGTGAGGCGTCGCTCGCGGAATCTCATTAGCTCCCGGGGGAGGACCTTGGCGCGCGGCGCACCGTCGCGACGTCTGCGGGCCGCTCCGCGCGCCGGCTATTTATCCCGGCGCGACGACGCCCACGTGAACGCGCGTGGGACGTCGTGCGCACGTGCTCGCACGTAGTCTCTCATACGCTGATGTATGTCGCGGGAGATAAAACAAAAGAGGAAGTTAACGCAGTTCCGGGGCTTGAGGTCATGCAAGTTGTTGCTTATATCCCTATGCGGGTGTTTTTTTATATTTCAATTTTTTTTTATTTTTCGCTGCAAGAGTTGCTATTTGATGGTTAAGGTACATCAATTAAAATGAAAAATGAAATGTGTTCATGTTAAAATTTATGTTTTCTTCATGGAAAAGGCAGGATTTTGAATGAAACGGAATCTAAGTAATGTAATGTAACGTGTAACATTTTCTATTAAAATTTTGATTATCAATTTTATGATGTATGTTGCATACCCCCTAATAATAAATTATTTATTATAAAAATTATTAAATACGAGGATTATATTAAAAATTTCTCTTTTGTACAATTCCAAATTTTATTGTTTCTTATTAAAGAAGTGTAATAAATTATTATTCAGATATGTAATTAAAATTTAATAAAGGGAAATATTTGGACATTCAATTTTTTATATAGATTTGAAATTTTCATTACCTATTGAAATATTGTAAACAATACAGCAGCTGAAAAATATTTTCAATATTAAAAAAATATTTTGCAAACACTTTTAGCTACACACTGTGTACAAAGAAACTGCAGTAGAAACTGCATTTGTTATAAAGTTCATTTTGCATTTTTATACCCTGGTACAAGAAATTACACTCTTTTCCCTTTAATCCGTGTCATGCGACTAGAAACTTTACCACCGTAAATAATATTAACTGTAACCTGTACCCCGAGGGCTTCTAAAGCAAAGCGACCTTTCACGCGTACGGTAAATACGAGGAACTTGGAGGATGCCTCTCTTGCGAGCGCAATAATAGCGATGATGCGATTTTACCTCGAGTCTGAGTCTGACTGTACTTCCCCGAGATATGAAGTTAAGATTTGTGGCGAAAGGTTTTGCTGGGAATCCGCAGCTCTCGAGTTGCAACGTGCAATACCGCACTGTAATTTTGAAGATGAAGTCCGAAGTATAAGGATAACTCAGTTGCAAAATATGGTTTGCAAAATTGGTTCATTAAGTCTCAAGTGCACGAACCTTTGTTAATAACTTTATTCAATTTCTTTTCAAGTACTTTAACGAAATTACCTTCTCGAAAAAATTGCTCTATTCAAGTTATACCCATAGTTTTCACATCAAGTAGTTCTCTCTGCAAATATGAATAAATGAAATTCATCCACATGAACTTATTTAATGTAAAAAGTCGTTCACTTATCGAATAAGTGAAGTGACTTATATCGTTAAATAAGTATAATATACATGCACTTATTCGTACGAATTTCACTTATTCATATTTAAAGAGTTTTTTTATTCTTTAACACTTCGAGTTATGATAGTCGATCAAATTTTACGTACTAGCGAGCAGTAAATTTTAAGTAAATAAATAATCTCAAACGTTTCCATTTCCATGACCGTAAACCTCCATCCGTCGTTTTCGCAAAGACAGATCGCCGATAACTCCGCGGAATTCGCATCGCGTCGGCATTAAAGGCGCGCGAAGTGATAAGCAAACGAAACAATGTGTCGGCGTTGGTGCGCGCGCGCGCGGCCAAAGTCGCAAAATCGCGCTCGGCCACGGCGGCGGCCGTAAAACGATCGTAAATACCTCCGCGGACTTTTGTACGCGCGCGGCCATCCGAATATTGCGGACCGCCGCGGCTCACTGTCGCCTCGTTATAATTGCCCGCGGCGGCCATTGTCGTTAATTGCGAGCGCGATATATCCCGCCGACCGGCAATAGTATTCGCCGGACGACAGGCGCTCTTGTCCCTCCCACCCGCGCGGGCGCGTTTCGTAACGCAAAGCGCGAAAATTCCGCTTCCGGCGCGCGGCGTTTTTTTGCTCACGGGTTTCGCGGACGTCGCTGTCGCCAAGGCTGGCCGAGCGCAGCGGTAATATCGCGATAATAATTAGCGGCGTATTGTGGTTAATCGCGAGGGATGCAGGGGTGTACCTATTTCTTCCCTTTTTTAAAAATTTCACTGCAGTTTCGTATTATTTAATGTCGAGTATTTCAGTATCGCAGTTGAATTTACAGCAGGAGAGTTAGAAATGCGATAGATACACTGTATCATTTAGTGCCGATGTAATAGTGGTAATAGAGCGAGGCAATCGATAATGAACGAAAATTATTGCGTTCGGTGAACTGCAAAAAACAGGATTAATACTAAACCAGTCGATATTTATTGCCCATAAGCGCCACGAGAAAGTACAACAATAAAATCTGAGAGGTTGTCAGCCAGTAATTAATGACCTTCCTTTCTTTCTACATTTTTTCTCTATACCTATTTTCAGGCAACTACATCTCTGCGAAACAATGATGAACTTTGTTCTAAAGGTTAATTGATATCAAATTTTTATCCAAACTTGATAAGAATCGAACTAATTGGCTATCTCAATTTACGTAATGAAAGTCGACTTTTCATCAAGTTACTCTGCGGAAACGTTATGTTAAAAAATGACGCCGATAAACTATGAACTGTTCGAACGAAACGAAATTTAGTAATGCAAAGTAAAAGACCCGCCATTAAATGGATATTTTTACTGATCGATATCTATTGAAACTTATTGAGTTCGAAAAAAGAAATGGCATATATTTATGTAGCCGCGACTCGAAAAACCGGCAGTGTGCATGAAAAATATAATTTACTCCGCCTTCCCTCACATTCCAGACGTCCCGTCCGACAGAATTCCCGGCGCATTATAAAAAACGAAAACAGAAAATTAAATTTTATAGAGCCGCGCGTAAAAATTTTTAGGAAAGATTTTATTAAAATGTCATGCAATAAATATACCTGGTCATTTAAATTTTACTTAAAATATTTTCCTCTTATAATTTCAATTTGTTGCGTTAGATATGGCCGTTAAATTGGATTTTGCTTACTGAACGACATTTCTAAAAATTTATTTACGATTTGACTTGAAGGGTTTTAAGAGGTTCTAAAGTATACTGTTTTTTTTAAAGAAAATAATTCATGATTTTCATTATCACCTTAGGGGAATTAGTGAAAAACTACTAAAATTTAATTAGTAGAGAACATTCCATTAATTTTTATTGCATTTTATACTAATTTTTAGTAGTTTCTTGCTTATTCAACTTTAGAGCGTAGAAATAAAATAATATATAATAGCGAACCTTCAATAATAATTAAGACTGTCATTGGTTGTCAAAAATGACAATAATTTCTTGTAAAATTTACTAGAAACTTACCAAACTTTTCAATAAACTATTGCACTTTTTTCGATAAGGTTTATAAGAATATTTAAACAAATTTAACGTAACAATTCTTAACAGGATATTTATTCTCCGTAAATTATTTAAAAAAAAGGCCACGTGCCCTCGAAGCGACACCTCGACTTTCCCGAAACGCGTACAGAGTGCAGCGCCGTGAGGTACTCGGCGAAGAGAGCAGTGTACGCGCGCGCGAGCGGCACGCACGATCGGCTCTTGTGTAACGGTACACGCGGACGATTCCCCGGCGATAAAGCGCGCAGGGAGAGGAGAGAGAAGCGGAGGCACGCGGCGGCGGCCAACTTATCGCGCGACATTGAATGGAATTCGCGCGAGCAGGTGACTGCGCTCGGGCTCGCGCACGCACTATTTATAGGCTCGCGGCCGGCGATTCGTTGCTTTTGCCGGGAACGCGGAACTGGCCGATCGTAAAGTCGGTGGGATCACGCCGACGCGATATCCACGCGCGGAGATGGCAATTTTCGTTGATGAACTCGCCAAGGATTTTTGCCGAAGAAGCTGTTTCTCTGGAGCTTGCGCCGCCGCGTTAAGTTTTAGTGCGCGGCGAGCGTGGACACTTGTAATTTTAGCCCGCGAAAAAGTTAGCGGCGATCGTTCGCTTTAAAAACGGGTTTAATTCGAAAAGTATCGCACGGAGAAATTTTATAGCTTCCTTCATGGCCTCTCAGATCCCTTTGAATGATACACTGCGGGTTCAATCGACTGTGAAATGATTGCTCTGATACCTCTACGAAACTTTTTGTATACATGTAAGTGTCACTTTCGCATCGCAAAATTTGGTTTGAATAATAGGTATGTGGATTAGTAATCTTGGTAAGTTGGTAGAAACATTATACAAAATTTTTTCATAAAATAGATGAACTCTATAAATATATGAATAAGTGAAATTCATCCAAATGCACTTGTAAGTGCATACTCTGCATTTATTTGTACATTAAATCCATGATTAATTTCACTTATTTATATTTAGAGTAAAAGTTTTACAACTTCAACTAAACAGATGACTTATGCCCAAAATTATTGAATATAAAAAAAATGAAATTTAATTTTCTGAACAAGTTTCACACATTAGGAAAAAAATTTTTTAATTGAAAATTCGTCGACAAAAACGGAAAATTGTGGCGCACTTTATACGAAGCACGAAATAACGAGAGGGCCTCATCAACTATCGTTTTGGCCATCGTCGTTCGAAAAATAAATGAGAAAAAACAACTTTTCTCGCCGAATACGTGGCTAAAAAAGATACAACATCGGCCGGTCCGACCTCGAGGGCGAAAAACAAGGAAATTCCGATCGGCGCGCGTGCTCGTATCGCAAAACTTCCGGGGCATTTTTTCCAATAGCCAGCCGCGCGCTCCCATCCCTCCGAGTTTAATAAAAAAGAAACGGGCGCGCTCGTGACGGGGGTAAAAAGAACATCCACGAGAGAGCGAAGGGAAAAAACAAGGCGGCCGATGATAAAAAAAAAAGGAGGCTCGCCCCGACCGCCGCGAAATTTTCTGGCCGACGCGCGAGCTGCATGTGTGCACATCTGGCGCCTATCGGTCGCCGTGGGGACGCCCGGGTCAGTGTTATAGGCGCGATCGGCGATGTCGCCTCGACCATTTGCGGTCGCTCTCCGCGTCGCCGCGCAAGGCCATTCCTCGAACTTTGAACTAATTCCCCGGCCCTCGTTTTCCGGCCGGCGACTGATTGAAACTCCGACCTCCCGGCTCGTTTTTTTTTTTCGCGTCCGGCCGCGATCGATCGGAATTTAGACACGGCCGCGCGCACACGCGCGCCTGTGTACACAGGCGACAGTGGGCGGACAGGGAGTAATTGGTCCTACGGTCGTTACCGGGCCGCAATTAATTCGAGCCGCTTTTTAAGAAATTTTTCAAACGGTTTAATAAACGCCGGTGCGCGTTTTCATTAGCGCGCGTGATTCAATTAACCCGCTGAAAATTTTAATGGACGCACGATAGGCGAGGGCGCTCGATGGGATAATTCAATGATCGCGACGTCAATTACACTTTTTCTGCGACGGACGATGTTGTCATCGATGCACGTCACTTACTAGCGAAGTAATTTTTTTTTTTTTTTTTATATAGTAGTTTTCTTACAGCTCTAAAAAATTATTGCCCTTTTATATCCTTTATACACTCTAAATCTGAATTAGTAATAGGTAGACTACAAGTACTTCGATAATTAATTGTTGCGCGGAAAATTATATATAAAAAGATTGCTGACAATTATTTGTACGCGTACACGAAAAAGAAATAAACTAAACTAACTTTTAATACATCACGATTTTTTAATAAATTAACCAAATTTGCTGTTGTTAATAATAGATGCAAGACTATCGTGAGAAACATTACAATCGAATAGTAAAATTTAGTACAGAGATTATAATTATAACTTCTATTACTTTATAAAATGAGACTGTCTATTAGGTACAGAAGGAAATACTAGAAACGTAATTTTTGCTCACTGCTGCAAATTTAAAAAGTATACATCGCACTCATTCAATTAATCCGCTTCAGCCGCAAAAAAAGCAATATCCCGAGGAATTACAGCTGTCGCCTAAATTACGTTTAACACGGTAGTGCTTTTTTCGCATTCACGCGAGGCGCGAGAGAGGCGGCTCTCTCTCTCTCTCTCTCTTTCGTGGGTGTCGTGTCCGTCGAGTGCCCGCGTCACGCGAGCGATCGCGAGGACGCGCTTTTCATTGACGACGCGCATATAAAAGCGCGGGCGGGTGTGTATGTACGTATGCGCCGCGGGGGCGTCGTCGCGGCGCGCACGAAGAGCGAAGCGCGTCGCCGCTATATTTACAGTCATTTGTCAGGCCAGCAACCTCTTCGCTAATCGCGTCCGGAAGTGCCAGAAGTGAAATATCATATGCCGCGGGGGGTAATGCGATTGGGTGACTTGCACATGTGAGCCGGCCCGCTTTATCTTTTCTTCTCACGAAAATGTTCCTTTTCTCGCCGCGGCACCCTGAATTATGAACGAACCCGGGGCTTATATACCCCGCTCGCTTTATTCTACCGTCACGACGTCGTAATTCATTTTCTATCGACAGGTTCTGTATAGCCTCGCGTTTTGCTCGTGCAAAACTCTTGGATTTTTTTTTATTTTAACTGTAACGTGATTATATTCGAAGACACCGCTAATTGAGTGGTGTATCATTGTTATCAGTTGCGGGGGTGATAACAAATTGTTTTTCACGCGATCGATTTTCACTTAATGACAAAGGAGTACCCTTATCTTTTCATTGCACTTCGAACTTAAATTGTGATTGTGTAATCGAATGCATATGTATATATCGAGCGAACAAAATCTGAGGGTGATTTGATAGTCTTGATAAAATTCACGCCCGCACGAAAGGTGAAAAAGAGCTCGAAAGAGTCATTAAACAGCGGACCTCGCTTTGTTATTCAATGAACCCTGACGAATGCCCTTAATTACCAGACTTGGCCACTTTTGTCTTTTCAATGCGCCGCGACATGCTTCGTAGTTTTATTCACGTGAGAAGATGCAATCATTCAGGGGAATTAGCTTTTGTTGCAGCCGTCAATCTGATAGAGCCGCGCTATTCTTTTTTTTGCAACATAACGAAGCAATTAAATAAACGCGTGGCGATGAAGAATTTAGTTACGAAATATAATACGATCGCGAAAAATCCGCACACTCGACTTACAGAATATTTTTTATCAGCGCATACGCGACCACATGATTCATCGCAAACTGTCCACGTAGAAAACACGCTTCTATAAACAGATAAAAAGTAAGGAGGCACACGCTATTACCTGGTTCGTCGCATCTCGCGCTACTTAAATTTCCGTCATTACACGGGGCGATCGCGAATTCGCAGCCTCAAATTTGCTCGTCCTCGCGCGGCGAGCGCAAAAAAGTTTAAAGAAAAAAAGAAAGAAAGAAAAGCGTGCAATCAGCTCTCGAGTTCCGCCTGCCCGTGCGAAGATTTCACGCTACCGGGCGATTCTCCGCAAAGGCGGATACACCGGCGGCGGGGCCGTTTAATATCGAAGCGCCTGCTCGTTAAGGACGGCGGCGGCGCGCCGGGCGAACGCGAGGTGCACGGCCGCCGGCCAATTAGCGCGGCTCTCTCGCGTAATGAGAGCCGGATTTTATTGCGCGAGCCTTTTTTTCGAGCGCGCGCGCTCGTTCGGGTGTGAGTTATTTCGCTCGAAAAATTGGCTGCCCGAGCTACCTGACTTTTTTTTTTAACTCGTTTCCGATCGCAAATGTTTCGGTCGTTTTCGCTAATGCGGGGTTATTGATTTTAATTTTAGTTACTTTTAATTACGTCGATTATAAGAATATAATCGATTTTAACGTATTTAATTAAAGTAATATTTTACTAAGTGTAACGAACAATTTTCAAATTTTCATGTATATCGGTAACCCAGAGGGTTGACACTCTCCTAGTAAGTAATCCAAGTATAGTCCACAATTTTGATTTAAAAAAAAAAGTGACGATATTATTTTTTTTACGATTACATGATTTTTTTTATCAATTATTTAGTGGATCGTTAGTCGCCTTTATAAATCTTAATAATCAAATCTTGAGATGGCTTATATGAAACTGAGATAGCAGCTTATGAAATTAAAAATTTATTAAAATTACAAAGACAGATTTCAAAAGTATAAATTAAATTTACGTTGATTAAAAAATTATTGCAAAGTCACTAAAATAAAAGATGAGTATTTGCGAAAGCTGTTTACATGTTAAAGGATGAAAAATCGTATTGTACATTTCATGAAAAGTTTTCAAGTACTTAACGTTGATGAAGTGGACTTTTTTCGAAATTTCTAAAACTTCCAAGTTTCTCAATTATCATTAACGAGCGAAGCTGACAATACGCCGTAGTCACATAATCAAATAAATCTTGTCAAAGAATCATAAATCCCCATAAAAGTCCGCGTAAATTTTAAACAATTTCCAGCTCTCAAGCATCGTGTGCCGTAAAATTGGCAGCGTAGAGTCGTCACGCGTCGGCAATCACCGCGGCGATCCTTCGGCTCCTAATAACGCCCGTCGCGGCGGGTCAAACAATCGCTCAATGGGATAACTCGATTATCGCCGCTGCGAATCGCATCGGAGGTCAAATCGCCGCGACTCCGCGCCAGCACCGTGCGACCTCCGCGAGAGCCGCGTGTGTGCAGTGCGGCGCTTCGTTCCGCCAGCTCGCCGGTCGACAAAAAAACGCGAGTATCCCGTGAAAATTGAACGGAGCTCCTCGGGCTTTCCTTGTCTCGCCGCGCGATTGGACTGCGCCGGGCGAGATTGGCCTAGATCGAAACGCCAAGTTTCAAGCCGGTATACGTGCCCGGATTTTTTGCCCAACCCCTTTTTTTTAATTTGGCAGAGTAAACGTTTGCGCCTTGCGCGCTGGGAACTGACTTTAGTCAGTGTGTGTTGCGACTATGCGTATTAAGGTGGGTAGAGAGAAACTCGACAAACTAATTTAATTTTTGGACCTACATACTTTTGAAACTTTGTATTTATATTCTCGGTAAAAAAAAATTTCATTAATTGCTTAAATTTTATTCGGTATTTTAAATATAAATTCATTTTTTAAGCTCATTTAGCTTTTTTCAAACATGAGTTCTCAAAAAGCTTGTATGCACTAATCTGATCAAAATAATTGTTTGAAGGCTCTTATTTTTCTTTAAGACCTAAAAAAATAGAATAAACGTTTAATTAATCCTGTGATAAACTGCAGCATAAAACGTTAAGAAAATCGATTTCTTTAGCACCTTAAGAAACAATTGACAAAGAATTTCTTAACGTAAAATCGTCCATAATCGAAGGAACAAAGGAAAATTTATGCTCGAGCACCTTTATCGCGCCGAGACGAGGCGAGTCAACAGACCCGAAGGTTTCTCGTTTGCGATCAAAAATCAAGGGCGTCCGCGCACCTACTTCCTCCCGCGGCCCCGGCTGCCGAGGGAGGGAGAGGGAGAGAGAGAGATTGCGTTGCCAGGCTACGAGGGTACACGCAGGAACAGCTGTCGGGCTGCGAGCGCAGTGCGCCTCGTACATACGTGCGCGCGATTATTTTCCTCGAAGTCACCGCGCTCGGGCCTGACGTCATCGCCGGTGGTATCTCGGCCCCGAAGCAGCCGTGTATACGTGCCGGCAGCGCTGGGTATTATAAGAAAGTCCCGGCGATATAGGGTCGAGAAGAGGCTCGCGTGTAAGAGAGACGAGGCTTTGAGGAGCCGCAAAATAGTTGGGACCCGCGGGATTATTGAATCGTTCGTCAGCACTCGTTGAGGCTCGTTGCTTTCTCTCATCCCTGACAATTAAGAGCACAGCGAATTTGTATTTTACACAAAGACAAATAAATAGGAAAATTTACTACGATCCTGGGAAAAATGACAGCTTTTATAGTAAAATTTACCATAATTATAGTAATTTTTACAATAAAAATTGCAATTTTTCCAAATGCAAGGCACTTTTATTATGTTTCAAATCTGTTATTTACCTCGAAGATTTGATAGTAAATATTCCTATATTACTTTTTTCGCTGTATAAACAAAGGGCTTGGCTAATGGCTGCCTCTGCATAATTGAACGGATAAAGTGAATTTTTTATGAATCTTCCCTGTAGGCACAGCTGGTTTTTAATAACAGTTGCGTTTTAATTTCACGTGTAATAAACCCGCAGGGAGCAGAAAATGAATGCTGAATCGAGAAAATGTTGTTTGAATAACAAACGCTCGCTGAAAGTATCATGATGCACACAAACTTTGATCTTTCAAAGCTGGTTATGCAACTTCGTGGAATGTGAATTATCATTTGAATAAAAACAAGTTTTTTTTTTAACATCCTCAGTGGATTCTTCGTTGTAAGGAAAAAAATGCAGCCACCAATTCTCCGTATTTAATCGATAAAAAGTTATTCTCGGGCGCAAAGCCGATTTCAAATTTTGCTCTGATTATAAAAAAAAAGCAAATTTAATTATCAAACAGGTATATCCTTATCGCGTACTAATCTTCGCACCCGTAGGAAAGTAATTTGACAAGATTAATTTGCAAACTTTAGTACGCGTCATTCAGTATAATCTTTCGAAAGAGAGAGGGAGAGAGAGAGGGGGAGAGAAAAATTTGTAGCATAACATTTTCCCGTTAAACAATATCTAATCTTTAGTAATCCCGTTACTCTGCTCCAAAAACCCGCTAAACTCGCTCTCGGCAACGCGCACGAAAATGTAGCCTCCCTCCTCTCTCGCTCCCACTCGCGCACACTCGCACACAAGCTCCCGCACACTCGAAGCTTTTAAAATTCACTGCAGTGGATTACTCACGAAGGTACACACGCCTACACCCTCGCGTATGCTAATAATGCGGCGCTCAACACGGCCACACCTATCTACGTGAGATAAGACGGGCCGGTGTGTACACGGGAGCGTCTGCCAAGGTTTCCGCGCGGAGAAGCCTTCGAAGGGCGTCGTCGTCGTCGTCGTCGCCGGTCGATTTTGCGGGCAGCGGGCGCGCGCAAGCCCCGGAGGTCTCGGAATCCCCCCCGGCACGGCAGAAGCGTGTGCAACGCGTGCACCGCCCGGCAGTCACTGCCGCCGCGAGTCCCGAGCGCCGGTCCGCGATGTACGCGCGCGGCGACCGGGGGATCGATAAGGGACGGAACGGAACGACTCCATTTTACACTGTGTCCCGAGCGCGCGGCTCTGTCAACCGCCTACACCGGCGCGCGCCTCCTCTCCGCGCTTACGTAGGAGAAGGCTGCGGCCTCCCAGGAGCGAGGATAATTTTCGCCCTGAATGAACGCGCTGATTGTCGTTTCCAGGAAGGAGCGGGGGGTCCTTTTTTTTCTTGCTGGATTCGAAGTTGCTCTTGGCAAGGGGGAATATGAATGACGCTCCCTTAACCTAGTAAAAGAGATTGGCCACTCGGCGCGAGTAGGAATTGCTATGCGTTCTGTGCGGATGAGATGGTATTTAGAGAGACGAGATTAATTGGGAAAACTCTTGAGATTCTTTTTGTATAGAATATTGTTTATGTTTATTGGCGAAGATATCGCAAGTTGAAATTGCACGTGATATCACGATTCTGCAGTATAAACGTTATATTGTCCTAACGTCACGATTTGTAATATATTTTACGTCGCGATATTTTTGTTGATAAACATTAAATTGAAAAAAGAAAAAATAATTGTCGTTTATTTTTTAATATTCTATTAGATGGATATAATGTTTCAATAATTTAACTTCAATCCAATGGTGCAATAAGACTAAGAGATATGAATGTTTTTAAAAATCCAACTGTCACTAATGATAATGATATAAACAAAAAATTGAAGTCTTAATTTATCAAACGATTTGCAAAATTAATCACTTCAGATTCTCAATAAATTGAAATGATAGAACGTATAAGAAAATTGATTTTTCGATTTGACGTCCTATAAATAAAGATTTATCCGAAATGACTCCATCGACTTGATGTAAGGAAATTTCGCAAGTAATTCATTGAATACAGACGATGACTAATTTGAAAGTACATGCGGTATTTTCGACGAAAATGCATAAGCATAATTATATTGGTTATTCCTAGAAAACGGTGTTTCATATCATTAAATTAATAAATTACCAGGATAAATTAGTTTAATTAATTTTATTATTTCACCGTGGGGCACAAGTGAAACACTGAAGCGCAAATGAATATATATCTCGACCTGCTCCAAATTTTAATTTGTAGGGTCGGCTAGTCGCATGAGAATACAAAGCAGTTTAATGGCGGACAATTTGTTCTTTATTGATTTTACCATCAAGCAGTGTTTATCACTGACAGAACACTTATTCACTCCTTGAACTTAAACCGACACTGAAAAACTGAAATCGAGATTTAATGAATCTTTTTTACTAGTTTCTAAAGACTTAGTGCTGATATTTATTCATTCAACGTTTGCTCAGTATTTTTATCAGCGGTAAAATCGCTATCTAGGAAACCTCAATTACATTAAGTAAATTTGGTCGCCTTGCTCCAAAGTGTAATATTACTAAGAAAACAATTGATTGTAAATGAATGCTAATTTGTTAGATTCGGAGGGATCTTTTGATTCCAATTCAATTTCGAAATTAATAAATTTTCGCAAATGGAAGTAGCAAGCTTTTTTCGTCGTAAGTCAATATTAATCGTAGGTAATAAGTCTCGTAAGGAGTTGATAAGCGGAGCACTAAAAGCCGGGAATCCCCTCGAAGAGGCGATTTACCACTTGTCAAAGGGTATTTGCCCCGGGAAAATGAGACGGGAAGAAAGGGCGCAACGAACCACGCGTAATCTGCTCCGAAGAGAAATAGCTATAGGCCTCTGGACCCTCGTTTCCCTCCGATATTCCCAGACAAAATTACAATTCTGCTGCCGTAATCTTAGGATAATATTAGCATACCAAAAACCACCCGATGAATTACGCTTTCAATCGCACGTGTCCATTTCATTCCAGGTTTATAAAAATCACAGCAATTTATTCGTTAATTTTTTCAAATTTTGCAGACAATCGGGGGCAGCGCGAGAGAAAAAGCACGAGACGAAGAAAACGCCGAGTGTAGCAGAAAAGGAGGAGGAAGCCGCCCAGTCGGCAGCGGGCGCACGTGAAACGCGTTGCGCGCGCGGCTGCTTCCGCGCCGGGCAGCCAGATGGTGCTTGCAACCAGTTCGATAAAAAAAAATTGACATTATTCCTCCCCCTCTACGGTCCCCCGTGCATCCTCCTGTGTATCGCCGGAGCGCGCGCGCGCACACGAGAGCGAGGGAGACAGAGGACCGAGAGATAAGGCGGCACATCGGCCGCTCCGTTTTTTCCGCGCGTTTTCAGCGCGCGGGGACGACGACGCCATGGCGGGTGCGAAACAAGCGGCGCGAGAACCTCCGGCGCAAAGTGTGTACACGCTAGAGCGCTGCATGCGGAACGAAAAAGAGAGAGGCCGAACGACGGGGAGAGAAAGAGAGAGAGAGAGAGAGACGACGTCGACGAAGGAGAGAAAGCCGAAAGGTCGGAGCATGCGCCGAGGCAACGAACGCTCCAACCTCGAATTCGCGCACGTCCGTGGACCCCGAGTGCTCTCCCACACTCGCGCGCGCACGCTCACACACATACATGCAGTAGCCTACACACACACATACACACACACTTGCTCGCGCACACGAGAGCACACACGAAAAAAAATCCATACGCGGGTTTTTCCGCTAGATCGCGAGGCCGGCGCAAGAAGAAACGGAGCAGGGAAAACGGGGAAGGAGATCGGAATCGCGAGTCGGCAGATGCTCGAGAAAAAGACGGGGGGAAAGAGCGAGAGAGACGGACGTAGGGCGACGAAGCCAGTGGAGCAGCGGGAGAAAGAGGAGACTGGGTGGGGCAGCAGACGCCCCGCGGCAAGCTGTCAAACTACGCCGGCTCGGCGAGTATCTGCCCCCGGGCATCGGGACGCCCCCGTGGGTCGCCGTCGTCGCCCGCACCGGGCGACTTCGCCCCGGAGCGGCGGCGCGCGGCGCATAACCCCCCACAGGCCCGGTCGGCAGCAGCCGGTGGCCACGGTGGCGCCGGTTGCCGAGGCGGCCGCCCCCCCGGCGTAGGTGTCGGCGCACGACGCTCCTCTCCTCCGGCGGCCGGGGGAGAGCGGGGGGCGGCTGCAGGTTACAAGGCGACACGGCGCATGGCGGCGGCGGCGGCGGATCGCAACGCGCAAAGGGGGCTGCACTCGCGCTCCTCGGGTGTACTCGTCGTCGGGTACTCACCATCATTTTGTAATTGAGCTTCCTCGGCGCGGCCACCTGGTTATCCATTCTCACGGACATCCTAGCGGCGTGCTCGTGTCACACGCACTGCACAGGCGTCCGAGTCGGCCGCGAGACACAGACGGCGAGAGACAGACAGAGAGAGGAAGAGAGAGACGTACGGAACGTCTCTGTATAGAGGGAGCGTGCGCGCTCCGCCGAGCACACGTATAATACGCGTACGCCGCTGTGTGCGTGCGCGCGAGTGTGCGCGCGCTTGGACGCGCGTATAGGTGCGCGCGCGCGTGCGTGCGTGCGTACTACACGGGCGGCGGAAAAAAAAGAGGAAGAAGAGAGAGAGAAACGAGTATATCCTCGCTCTCTCCTCTCTGTCTCTCGTCCGTGTCGATTCCCTCGGGGAACGTCTGCTGCGGAGCCGGCGCTCAGGCGACTCGAGCGCGGCGGCTTCTCCTCTCGGCGCTGGCTCGTCGGCGAGGGGCTGACTTCTTCACCGCGGCGCTGGTACGCGCGCACGGCCACCGGCGCTCACTGGCCACTCGGCTCCCGAGTTTCTCTTTAAATTTTTCGGACACACCAAGAAGAAAAGCGACCTTTTAGATTTTCAACGGACAGAAGAAACGGGGGAGGGACGAGGTCGAGCGGGGAAATTCGTCGCGGAATGCGAAAAAAAGCCGGAGCGAGACGGAGGAGGAGGAAGGAACGAGGAAGGACGGAGGAGAGGGAGGGAGCGGAGCACTCTGCTGGCTGACCCTGCCGCTCTCCGTCTTTCTCTCTCTCGCTCTCTCGCTCTCTCTCTCTCTCTCTCTCTCTCTCTCTCTCTCTCTCTCTCTCTCTCTCTCTCGGGTACGTGTGAGTGTGTATGTAAGTGTGGGTGCGGATGTGTGTGTGTGTGCGCGCGTGCCGGTCTTCGATCGCCGCCGTGCCCCGTCACAGGTTTCTCTTCTCCTCGCTCTTGACTCCCGGAGCACCGCACCCCCGCACAGTACCGACGTTATGTACACACTTCCTCGAGCTCCGCCGTCGCCGTCTCAGCTTCGTAGTCCGGGAAGCTTCGGGCGAGGAAGAAAACGGAGATTGAGAGAGATGGAGCGGCTCGAGGGTGTGTCGGCTGTTCCACCGCCGCACGCACACTCCTTCGCTGGAACTTGCGCGTGAATGAGCCGTGCAGCCGCTTCATTCAGGCCGCCAGCCGTGCATATTTCGGGGGGGCAGAAAGGGGCCTCTCCCTGGCTTTCGCGCACCTTCCTTCCTGGGGCCGCGCCGGCGTTCCCGGCTCCGCCCGGCTTCCTCGCGGCACTCGGCTTACTTGCACTTGCGATACATTCGAAACACTTGTACCATACGATGCATCACCCACTTCTTGTTTTTTTTTCGGGCACAGTCGGCGTGAGTGAGTATGAGTGAGTGTGAGGTATAGAGAGAGAGAGAGAGAGAGCGAGAGAGAGAAAGAGAGATAGAGAGACAGGGGGAGGGAGGGCAGGTTGAACGGGCGCAAACACCTACCGAATCCCGCGGCAACACGAGTTCGAGGGTACATGAGGCGCGAGCGCGACGATCCTGCGGCTCGTGCCTGCGATGGCTGCGAAAAAGCTGGCCCGACTCCGCGAGAGAATTGAGCGTGTGCACGTCGTCGTCGCTGCTCCGCTCCGCTGTGCGCGCTGGCCGATATTACCACCCGAGGAGGAGAGGGGAGGGGGGAGAGCGCGCGCGCGGCGTCTCCACACACTCTAGCCACACGGTCTCTCGCTCTCGAGGCGGAGGCACCACGCGAAGTGAAAGAGAGACGGCCGGAGCGGGCCGCCGCCGCCGGAACGGCCAGCAGCGGCGGGGCGGTGGGGGAACCGGAGCGGAGCAGCAGCACGCCCGTGCGCGCGGAGGCACGGCCGGAGGGGAGAGCCGCGCCGCCGACACCGCCACCGCACGAAAATAGCGGCTGTTGCGCTCCGAAAATTTTTCGGAGAGATCGCTTCGACCGACTCCCGACGCTCACGCGCACACGGCCGTCGTCCCCGCGCATCCCGGGGGCAAAATTCGGAGTCGCCGGCGATCCTCGCGGCGCCGGGAACTGCGGAAAATCCGGCGGGCTCGCGAGAGGGGAGGAGGGGGCCGGGGGGAAAAAACTGCATAGAAAGTCAGCCGACCATCTTGGCGGAGGGGAAGGACACAGTGCCGCCTCCGGAGAAATCCGCCGCGAGGCGGCGCCACCGCTCGACGTACTGCTACGTGCAATTACGGGAGGGGGGCGCGGGGGGGAGAGGTGCACGCAACAGCCGCACCTGTCTGTGCGCCGCGGAGCACCGTGCGCCGCTCTGCGCATACGCGCTCCCGGCAGGATGTGCACGCGCGCTGCGATGTACACCGGCCCGGTGCACATGCCCCGCGGGGTGCGGATCCGCGCCGCCGGTAACCTCCGACGTATCCATCGGCGGCGAGGCAATTTAAAGATCGGCGCTTTAAATCATCGCTCGCAGGGGGGGAGGGGCGTTCGACCGCGTCACAGAAGGAAGGGAGAGGGGGGATTTTCGGCAGAGCGAGCGAAGGAGTGGCCCGGTGGATATATAGACCGGGATCAGGAGGGAGATTCGCGCTGCACTCTGGTTAATAGCGTTGCGATATCCCGGACTGGTTGCATGATGCATGGACGCTCGGCGAGCTCGCGCAGGATGAAACGAGGAAGAGAGGTGAAAGAATGCGTGGGAGAAACTGCCGGGAGAGCGAGTGGGAGAGAGAGAGAGATGCGAGAGTTTATCGGTGCGCATCGCTGGGGTGGCGGTACTGTCGACCGGCAAAATGCCAAGCGCGTGCTGCGCCGAGCTGCATTACGGTCGTACTCCACTTTTCTCTGCTTGATTATTTTTTTTCCGCTTCGGGGGATTAATTAGCTGTGTTAAACTTATAAAAAGTAATGTAGCTAAAAATATTAATTCTAAGTTGATCTTTTCAAAAACTTTAATACTAGCGTTACCCTCGAAAGTTGAATAAGTGAAATTTCACTTAAATTAATAAATACCTATTTATTCCACGTCAAAAAACTTCCAAGTAATACATTAAGTTGAAGATTTTTTAATTAGAATAAGTAAATATTCACTTATTTAAGTGAAATTTCCCTTATTAAAATTTAAATAGTTCTCTCTGTTTGAAATCAGTGCAAAAACTTTTAGACCATAAAAGTAAATTGTATAATGCATTCTGCACTTAATTCATTCACAGTTTTCAAATTCCCGCGAATTATTTATAAAAAAAATAAATTAATCTTGCATATTTTTTAATGTTTTAAATCTCAAGTTAAAATAAATGAAAACATAAGTAACAGGATGTGTAAATCATCACTTATAGACTAAAAAAAGGAAATTTATCATTTTTCCGCAAGTGGAAAGCGGTCAGTAGGAAGAGGATGCGCGCTGGCGTTCGCGTGGCCGGAGATTTTTCGAGGCCGGGACGTTGGTAGCGCTGCCGCTCGCGGAGTTCAGTGACGTAGGACACTCGCGCGGGTATCATCCGGAGCGCGTGTGTGCGATTGATGCCGCCCAACGCCCTCCCGCCGGTGCGTCGGCTCCATCCCACTCGGGCACTTTTTCCTCGTCTGCTCTACGTCTGAAAGAGGAAAAGCCGGCTTTTCCGAGCTTACGCGGGCTCTGCCGCCCGTTACACCTTTTCCCGATTTTCGGGCGTGGGCGCCGCGCCTACGCGCGCGCGAACCTCTCTCCGTGCTTTCGGGCGCGCAGCGAGTGCGCTAGAGAAAGAGCGAGAGATAGGGGGGGGGAGAGGGGAGAGCGGACGATAAGGAGTCGATCGATTTCTCGTGAGCTGTTTTGAGGAAGGTCATTGCGCTCTACGCGCGGCTCTCTTTCCCTCCCGCTGGGGACGAATTCCTCTCCCGTTGCCTTTTTTTCGCGCTTCTCTCATCCCGGGGGAATTCGATTCTAATGCGCGCCGGCGACTGTCGCAATAACGTAATGCAACGTCAAAGTTTTTTTTTCTCGAATGAATTTTTTTCCTCGGGCGGGTAGGCGGATGTTTATTGTTTTGAGGCGAAGTTTTTCCGGTGGTCTTTGAAATATAAGGAACTGTATCTGCTTGAATAATTGAATTTTAAGTGTAATGTATACAAGGGTATATATTCAAGTCATTAATATGATAGCGTTAAGAGGTCTAATTAATTTTATTTTCATTATGCATTTTGATAAGAAGCAGTAAATCTACCAATTATTTATTCAGCATGTTAAGGTATAAGGGAAGTACTTAAACTACAGTGTATATATACTATTTCATCACCCACTGCATAAGAATTTCAAAATTTTTATGATCTGACGTTTTATCTTCAAAGGGAAACATATTGAGATTAATTACGGCGATTTTAAGATAATTCACGTACACCAAACGGTAAAAATCTTACAATCGCCTTCATTAATCTCAAAATGTTCCTTTTTTGTATAAAGATAAATGTTAAAGTCTTTCTAAATTTTTATGTGAGAAACAAGAAAAATCGTGGTTTACATTTTAAAATTAAAAAATAAACTTACTTGATAACAAAGAAGTAGGTAATAAACAATTTCTTCAACTCACCTATAACAAAAAAAAAGAAACATTATTAGATATTAAATAATTCAAACATAAAGATATTTTCACGCAAAACGCTTGTATAACACATTTGTATAATTTCTAAAATTTATATGAACATTCGTTAAGAAAATGCTGGAGGTTTAAAAATAATGATTTCATAATAATGTCAGTTCGCATTTCATTCTCCAGCCTCTAAGCGCGTCTGTTTTCCTGTTCAAATCTGACGAGCGAGCAGAAAAAAGGGGGGCGAAACAAGTGTGCGAGTGTGCGAGCGAGGCGGAGGGAAAGAGGGATAAAGGAGAGACGGAGCGGCAGGGCTGAAAGGTCCGCGCGCCACGCAACGAGACGGGGAGAAAAAAAAGATGGTAGTGACCCCGCGAGCGAGGAAGTTGAACGCACGGGGACGGCCGAGGGGGAGGGTGAAAAAAAAGTCCCGAGACAGACAAGGTCGCGAACTGCGAAAAGGGGGATGCGTATAATGCGGGCTTAGAAGCTGATAAAACTCTCTCCCGAGGCGCGGAGTAGGAGGACGAAATTCGCGATTTGTTCGCAACTTTCGAGCTCCAACTTTTGCCGGGAAATTGGGATTAACGAGGGCTTTTTTTCGTCCTCTTCTACTACTGGAACAGTGCGGCCTACGCCCGAGGTCGTTCACCCCGCGAAATTTACCGGCTCCGCTTTCGCTCCGCGTCCTTTTAAAAAATAATGGCGCGGCAACATTTCATTTTTCAATTTAAAAATTCCGCCCGGTCTATTTACCGGCAAACATTTGTTCGGCACAAAGGCCATTTTTTCGAGCTATAAAGGCACGCCATTAAAATTTATAATTACCCCCGGCGCTCGCTCTCCTTCCCTTTTTTTCCCGTGCATTATTTTTCTAAATGAATGCAAGCTAAATCCAAGCTTTGCCGCGGATTACGCGGAGAGGGGCCATTAGGACTCTTTTGCAAAATTCGCGGGGCGCTCGATTCCATTCCCGGTCGGCGCGAAAAATTCGAGCGCGTGCGAAATTAAAAATTCCGAGTACATCAAACAGCGAAACTTTAGAATGTACAGCGGTGCTTTTTTTTGCGGGGGTGGGAGTATAGGCAGGGCGAAAAACGCCGCCGGGCTCATCCATTCCGGGATCCTCGAGAGCGGCCCGCCGAAGCGCGGCAATTCGCTCCTGGCTCGAGTGTCCGCCTGTGCTCTCGAAAACTTCCATTTTTTTACGCGCTAGCCGAGTTACGCGTACACACTGCAGTGGGGTCTCGTTTCGACATATATGGATACTACGGTGCGGTGTATATGAAGGAAAAAGTTATACTGACGATTGCTAATTAAATTTCGTTTTAAATGCAATATAACGAGAGCAGTTTAAACGAATTCTATTAAAATTAAAATTGAACGCACAGCGCGTTTAACATGAAAATAAAAAATTAATTAAAAGTGCAAAAATTTCACCAGAATTATTGCGAAAATAAAATCGAGAAAGTCAAAATTTTATTAAAAATTGCATCTGTCATAAGCAAGAAATATAATAATTTTATTAACTTTAAAATGGTATAAAATTAATTGTATATGCAACCTAGCGTCAGGATAATAAGATACATGACTATAATTCACGTCTAACACAAGAATCAATCAATTGCAATTCTTTTAAGTAAAAAAATCGTTATTATTCACAGTAAAGTTTATTGCAGTTTCTTGCAATTATCTCCATATGGTAGTAGTAAGATAGACATCATGATTATATTTTTTCAATCATTTTCACCGAGAAATTCAGATTAACTTTTATAATTTATTGTAAGGAATAAATTTGCGAGTAAAAATTAAAAACTATATTGATGATTTTTTTCTTATATCTATTCTTTGTTTCAGCTTTAATTTCAAATTAAATATCTGCATAGCGTATTGCTTATATAATTTTAGAACCAAGCGATTGTAATGGCATTGCAGGACGTTACTTTATAGCGAAAATGATTTGTAAATCTGAAATGAGCAACACATGGGAATGAGTGACACGCCGTCCTCGGGGGTTTTGCTTGATGACTAATCCTACAAAACTTCAAATCTGCCATGACTCAGTTCGATATCACAAAGAACTTCCCTTCTCGCTTTAGCTTCAGCATTTTTTCTAGTATTTCTTCACGTGATTTATTGAAATTTTTACGTATAAAAAAATCGATAAATAATTTTAGAAGGTATTGGCGTAAAATGTAATAATCAAAATATAAATTTTAAAAATAAGAAACATTTTATCTGTATTAGAAAACTGCAGTATAAATAAAAATAACACGATTTCACTCACTGTGCGTAATGTATAAAAAATCATTCTATTGAAGTGAAAAATCATTCTTTTTCAGAGAAAAACTGACCCACTCGAAGCTCGATTGGCGCAGTTATCACTCGCTTCGAATTTTTCACTCTTGCATATTTTGAGAGTGGGTTACAAAAACTGATTATCATATTTGGAACTGTAATTCTGGAATATTTTAAAGTCTCACGTGAAAATTTGCATAAACAAAAATAAACCGCAAAAAAACATGAAACGACATCTTCGCATCCCCCGAAATGCCGTCTCGCACCCGCAAAAAAATATCGTCGACTTCCCATCCAATCTCAACCTGTCGCGTAGTCGCCCGCAGCCCCCGCATCCACTCCGGCCGGCGCGATCGTCATCGAATCCCTGCCCCGGCGCGTGCCCGCGCGCGGACTAGACAACGCGCGGACGGAGCGAAAAAAAAAACGCCGGATAGCAGGAAGGCCTCGGCGCGAGACAGCGGCGCTTTGTTTTGACCGATGCTCGCGGTGCTCTCTTCTCGCTTTCTCGCGTGTCTCGCTCCGCTAAAGCCGCCACTCGTGGACGGGGTCAAGGCCGTTGGCCCCGGCACGCTCCTCTCCTCCTTGGCCGATCGACGCCCACGTCGGGCGCTCTCTCCTTTTCCCGTTCGCGCTCGCGCCGGGAGCATCGATCTCGCTCCTCCCCCCCTCCTCTTTCTTTCCTTTTTTTTTCGCTTTTTCTCTCTCGCGCGCCGAGAGCGAGCCCGCGGTGAAACGCTGAAAATTCACGCGAGCGGCCCGCGGCGATCGACCGGCGGCCCCAACCTCGTTTCGCCGTTTCGCGGAGGTCGCGCGCGAGCTCTCGGATCACGAGCGGCTGGCACGCGAGGAGACGCCGACGGGAAAATGTATGCCGATCTCGTGTTTCGCGGGGGTTAGTATACGGCGTCTTCGATTTTGAGCGGAGGCTCGCGCAGGAATTTTCTAGTCGCTAAGGTGCCCGGCGGTGGGAATAAATCGTCGTCGCTGGAGGGAGCACTCGCGAAACTCGCGTTCAAGTGAGTCTGTGTGCACTGGCGTTTTATCAAATTTTTAGGTCGACGAATGTTAATGAGAGATAATTTACCTATCACTTACCGAGCTGCAGGGGAATCGATATTTTATTATTGCCCGCGATAGTCCTGACGTATTTGGTGCAAACTTCCTGCATTGATAATAGTGGCTCTAATAGTGCGTTCATTTAGAGCTTTCGTAATAATTAAAATAGGAAAATTACGTAGTTTTCTCTAACGAAAATTGTTCACACGGTGATTTAAAGTTGTAAAAAAATGGTATAAATTATAATTTCGAAAGTAAATACTTCTGTCGATATACTAGCTTCAAATTCAATATTATTGAGTATTTTTTATAAATTAAAATAATCTTTGCATTTAATAAAGTAGAGCTTTTTTTAGAAATTTTTTAAATGTATTAGTCATTGTTGGTGTACTAAATGAAATTCTCGTGTTTGAATTTTGTTAGGAGAGTATCGAGTTCTAAATATTGCTTACTGCACTTGTATTAACGGTAATTTGGGACAAAATCTATAACGACGTAAAAATTACCCTTAATCATTGCAAATTTTCGCCTTTTACGAGTAACTTCTAGGGCGATTTAGAGCACATTATTACGAAACTGTGGTTGAGTTCATGATTTACTTTTATGCTAATACCTTTAGCATAGTAATTAAAAAATGTACTCTTCATTACGTCATGATTACTCTTCATTATTATTATAAAACTAAAAATCAGTGTAAAGTAAAATAATATGATATGAAACGACAAGTCATCTTGCAAATCTCACACGAACAATAATTTTAAGAGAAGCGTTTTAAAACGTATTTCACACTTTTCTTAAAGGCACCGCGTCCACGGCTAAGCGTCGATGAAACTGAAAACATCATAAAGACATCGCGCGCGTGAATGCAGCGACGTTAAGCGCGAGAAGCACGGGAGTCGCGCTGATCGGCGATCCTCGGCCGATGGACGAAATAAATTCCAGGCGTTGAGGTGGTCACGCCCTGATGCCGAGTCCTGCTCCTCCCGCTGCCGCCGCGGGGGGGAGAGGAAGACGCCGCGGCGGCCAATGTAACGCGATCGCTCGGTGCACGCGCGCGACGTCGCCGCGACAAAAGGGAAGAACGCGCCGTTCGCTCGGCAGCTCGCGCGCGCCAATGCTATAGCAGTCCGTTATACTTGCGGCAGAGGCAGAAAGTCAAGGCCGCGCGGTCAATTGCCTCTCGTTCGCTCGCGTATAAATAGATACGCGCCCTCTCTCCTTCTCGCTCCTGCGCGTGCACGCGTGTGCGTCCGCGCGATAAAATCGACGCCGCGGCCTCCTCGCGAGTTTTCGCCCGATTAGCGGCGCTGGCTCCGCTTTCCCCCTCGGAGCGCACCCGGCGTATACCCGTCGGAATGCAGCGGCCGATAAGCGACCGATATCGCCGGGATTTTGCGCCGTGCACGAGCGACGCCCGGCGAGGATCCCCGGTGGTTGCGCAATTGCATAGCTTCCGCTCGCTGCGGATATTCGGAGTTCGCGCGCCGACCGGAGGGACAAAAAAAAAACGGAGGAACGGGAGTGTGGGTACACACCGCGCGTTTGGCCGCGGCTACCGGCTTTAGAAATCGCGCACTTTCGAATTGGCGCGAATATGTTTATATACGCGCGCGGCGCAATATCGGACTTTCGATATCGGAAAAAAGCAGCCGGGAGCTTAACTTTATTTCGCATCTTAATTAATGGTAGCGCGGCGACGTTTTGCGGAATTTAAGAGTTCGAATAAACCGCGAAATTTACGCGCGTCGAGCGGCGCCGCGGGCAAAAAGTTCAACCGCGGCGGCTTGAAATATGTCGCGCATATAATTATTTTATCGAATCGGTATATTTCGAGCGCCGGCAGTTTGCACCGCACTCGTTTCCATAAAACTGTAACTCGAGCAACGGGCGGCGCGCGGATCTTGGCGGCCAAATTTAATTTTACTCCAGAAACTCGCGCGCGGGAAGAAAGAAGCCTTAATTATTGAGGAAGCGGAGTCCAAAAAAGTTGCCGCGGAGGAGCCGGAGATCTCGGGCGAATATGCCTTTGTTTGAACAGCCAAGTTCTCGAGCACTCGTAATTAAGTGGACACTTTTCGCGAAAACAATTAAAGTGTTGCTTTTTTTCCTCGTCGTAGAAGCGCGAGATCCTTATACTTGTTCAGTGCTACGTGTAACAAGGTTGAGATGCATTTTCAAGTTTTTATTCTTTATTTTTTTTTTGTTTGTTTCTTGGTTTACGTTTTAATTAAGTAAATGTAATTATTTCTTATTAAAACCAGAAAACTTTTTAACAAGTAGACATATTCAATTTTTGTAATACGACGAATACTTTACGTTTCAGAAAATAAACTTTACACATTCTGCATTCTATATTTAGAAAAATGAAAATTATTCATAATTATATGATAAAGCAACGATATTCAATGTCACAGAATTTTTCGCAGTTCGCGAAGTAAACAATTCAAATATAAACGTAAAAAATTTAAAATATTTCAGCAACAATTTCGTCGCATTCAAGTCGTAATCGGATAATTAACGCGCGTCGGACGATAGACCATTAAATTTCTAAACAAACTGCGTCCCACTAAATTCTTTCCTTTAAAAAAAAGGCGCGCAGCGCGTAAAATTCAGGAATGAAGCTAGGAATTCGATTTACGTCAGCGTCCGCCGCGACGTAGTTCCTCTCCAAAAAGTCGGCGGCGACGGCGGCCGTACCGGATACACCGGCGCCGGGAGCTTTTCCCCGACCGGCCCCCGGCCGAACTAGTTCAATCAGCGGGCTCTCCGGCAAGACGTGTTAATTGGGACCGGTGCACGGATTAACGCTGTGCGGGCCTGTCCTTATTAACGAGGCCCGATAAGCGAACTTTTCACGCGCGACTCCCGCGCCCGCGTTTCTCCCGCGCGCCCAATAAAGGCACGCATCCGCGTGCGCCGAATACAATCCATCAATGTGTCGCGATTGAATTTCTTCGCCTCGATCGGAACTCTCTTTCTCTCTCTCTTTCTCTTTCTTTCTTGCATATACGGACGGTTCGCTCCTTGTTTTTGTCTATACTGCTCTATCGACTCGCTTTACTTTCCGCTAGTTCGTGAGCCTTGGTCTGTGATTTGCGTGCGCTTTTCGTAAATCTGCGTTTTACTGTGATATTTTGATTACTGTTTTTTATATGATGTATTTTTGTTATGCAAAAAATGTCTTGATGAAATTTAAGGCTTGTAATGCAAGCATGTAATTGCAAGCATGCAGCTCAAAATGAATAATTTTACATTATTCAAATAATTTTAAATTACATTTGATGATTTAATAATTCTTTTAAATAAATTAAATGCATTAATTATTTAATTATTTTTTATCGTATTGATTTAAGTTTATTAATTTTTAAAATATATTGTTTAATGTACACATAAACGAAATAAATTAATTTATAACATGCTCCGAGTAATTTAATATTAAACGAAAAATCAGATGCATAATAAATGAATGTATATTGTTTGAAAACTTCTGTTGAAAAATTCTACATTTGGTCAGATAGGGTTGAAACCCAAGATTCTTAATGAATAAGGCTTTACTCTACTCACTCCTTGCAATTTAAAAAATAAAAAGATGCGTATAAATAGGAGGGGAGACACCGCGAGTTTGCCTCGCGGCCAAAAGGAGCCGTTGAGACGAGCGGGAAAGATTAGCATTCCAGGAGCGCGCTCCGCGGAGTGCCGTGCGCGATCTTCGGGCCAAGGTGCGAATGCGGGGAGGCGGGAGATGCGCGCAACCGCTGCCGCGAGGTGAGAGAGAGACGAACTCGTCCTCGACGACTGGTTTATTCCCGAGCGTTATAATGCGGGCGGTAGCTGCCACTGTCAATCTTATACAGGTACTTTTTGCCGGGAATGCGACGAGCGCTTTTCTCTCTCCAATCTACTAATGCACGGAGCTTGCAACGGTGCATTACTTGTAAGAGAGGTAGATATGTGAGATGAAATGGTAAAGTGCATAAAGTATTTTTCGAAATAAAGAAAGAAACATTTTGTTAAGTTTGATAAATACGTTCAGTAACAACTTTTGAAGCACTGAAGTGAGAGTCATATAAATATTACTAAACTGTGCATATAATAAAAGTAGTATTAAAAGTAGTAATATTTAAAAATAGAATTAAAATAAATAAAATTGAAATTGAAGTCTTGACAGGCGTGTTTAGAAGTCACTTTTCAATCAAGTGCAATACTTGGTGCAACTCTGCACTACCCTAAATGGTATTAAATGATAATTCACAATCGCATCGAGCCCCGAAATCAGACAATTTGATTTCATTCGCTAAATGGGCTGCAAAAAGCTTTGCAGCCCATTTAGAGTCCCCTTTCTGGATGCCCTTCGTGAAAACAAAGAGGCAAAGTAATTCGATGAATATTTCATCCCTTTTATAAAATGTCTCGAAGCCTCGAATCGAAAATACAACAGCAAACTTAAATAAAATTTTTTTACTTTTTAACATCTCGCACGCAATTATTATTTCTAACATGATTTTCCAAAAAAAAAACATAAATTTCACGACATGAAAATTCAATCAGCTATTGAATAATGATCCCGCGAAAATGACGGGGTAGCTTTAATAAGAAGATCGAGTGCAATCCATCCAGCGATTTGAACGTGTCAAGCATAACGTGTTCAGAGGCGCGCTTCTCGAAGACGGCACGAGTAGCTCTCGAAAGCCTCTCACGCGCCCGATGCTTGCAAAAGGGCTGCTGCACCGGCGGCGGCGGCACTCGTCTATAATGGCACTGAAAACGGGCTCCCGGTAAGTGCACGCGCACCCGTGTGCGCGGAGTGCGTCCCGTGGAAGTCCGCAGCCTCGCTCTCTCGCGCGGATGACAACGACGACTGCGACGACTGTTTTAACGCAATTATACACAGCCGTCGCTCGCGAGCGGCGCGCACCTATTAGTCCTTTGACGAGGCGCCCGCTGCGCGTCGGGGTATATACAATGTAATACGCGGCCGAGGGCTGCGATGCATTCGAGTTATTGAGTTAAAACTATTTTTTTTTTTCGACCTTTTCTCTTTGTACGGTACACCAGGTAATGGACGGAGATAATGTAATTTCTGTATCGCTGCACCCTATACCGCGAGATTTTTTTTTCATGGAAAATGTTTCAACAACCGCGCGCGGTACGATGGGAGAGGAAGTTTTTATCACGGCAATGCGCGAAAAATTTAATTAACGAAATGCTGCAGTGCTTTTGATAGCAGATGTGGCATTTGACAGGATTAAGGAGAGGTTTGAAAGGGGAATATTTACAATGTAAACAGCAGTAGGAAATTGCATTTACCTGCAAAGGCCTGAGGTGAGGTACGTCTGGATTTAAGATGGAAATGTCCGGGAGGAGGTGGAAAACTCGACTCGGTGGAACGTCTCGAATGCTTATTGATTTGCCGAGCGATGGCTTATGGCAAAGCGAAACATCGCGGGGGATTTCCAGTTTTAAGGAAAATCTTTCATGAAAATCTCTTTTCTCGATATTTTCCGATTTACCGTGACATTTCCTTTTACATATTTTTTTTCCTTTCCTCGGTACCTTTCACGAAAAGCGATTCAACTTTATATTTTCTTCTGATTTATGTACTTGAAAGTTTTATTTATGTTAAATATATACAATTTAACGAATTTTGTTTTGCCTCTTCTTTAGTTTATTGTGAGTTTCATTCGGAATCCCACAGAATTCTGTAGAATTAGACGGGGACAAAAGAATTGAATGGACGAATGGCCGAATGAATAAGCGTAATAATATGTTGTATGCTGAAACGATTCAAGTATGCATTAGGCAGTAAGAAGGCAAATTTTCCGTGACACAAGAATGTATTATTCGAGCAGAATACGCGAAATTTCGTTTTCCACCCTCGACTGCACCGTAACAAAAAAAAATCCATACGCGGGTTTGTACGGCGAATTTTTCGGCCGAGCGGGCTACCCCGAGCGACGCGCCCGCGGAGAGCGCTACCCTCATCCCAATTTTCCGTAATTCCTCGGCCATCTTTTTATCATTTCTTTTTTATCGGGGTACACGCGGGGCGCAGTTCGCGGGCCCTAATCTCCCATAACCCAAGGACAATTTAATCAAGCGTTCGCTACGGGGTATCAAAGGGAAAAACCGGGAGAGGTCGATAAAGCGCGGAAAAAAGGCACGGAAAATATATAAAAGAGTAAACGTCCGGCGTTTACTGCGCGCGGGGTCCTCGAAAGAGAGAGAATGATAGCGACCGAGCGCGAGAGAGAGACGGAGAGAGCGAGGGAAAAAAAGGGGGAGGAAGGAGAGCTATGGCAACGCCGAACGAACGAGTCCAGAAGCGTCAGCCTGGGCGTCCTGGAGTATAACGTCGAGGTCATCGCCCGAACGATCTTTGGGTTTCCACCACCACCGCCATCGCCACCACCACTAGCGGCACTGCCACCCCTGAAACGCCATGTGTATAGCGCGCGCACACACCGAGGGGTGGACTGCCTTCCGTCTCCCTCGCTCGCTCGCTCGCTGCGAACTTGGGCCGATCGACCGCGGGGCGCGCGCGCGAATTTCCCTTTTTCGACTCGCAAGAGGGAGAATTATTATTATAATAAGCAGCGACGACGACGAGGCGCTGCTCCGTATTGTACGCTCGTTCCGGCTCTCGCGTCCGCGAACGCGCGAAACGCCCGTTTAAGCGAATTCGCGCTGTCTCGATTCGTTTAATTTCATTAGACACTGGTTAGCGAGATCCTCGCGCGCGAGCGAAGTTTTATTCAAATTTTGCAGATTTCATTGACAATGGAAAATTGAAGTGGTTATATTTTACACGCATTAAATTTTTGCGCCTTTTTATGTTCCTATTTCTTTTTCGTTTTTGAGCGCCGGTAGTGTGAATATTTTTTTGCAAGTAATAAAATCGGGTAGCTGCAGTAAAATTGTATGATAAAAAGTACGCTTGAGTTTTTTAATCATAATTTTAATCGTAAGCCTGTTACTAAACACAATAAAATCAGACAACAAAAAGTACAGATCGTCCTTTTTTGTGTGTACCAATTTTGTATCTATAAGTAATTAAAGTTTTACTGCAATTTTTGGTACATTTGAATGATTATGATGTCTTTTGCTTATACGCCTCTAGCGGTCATTATCAACGTCGGCTAAATTTTGAGGTGACATAAATTAATGCCCACTAGAGATGCCAGCATAAGCAGGGAAATGACGTCAAAGTCTCACCGGCTGCACGAAAGTATTCAAATGAGTGGAAATTTCAGAATAAATTTAATTCGTATTATATTATAATAAATAAAAAAACTTCCTCTAGGAGGAAGCAAAAATTTGGCTTACAAAAAAGTATCTCTATAATTCAATTACTAATTTAACAGACTTTTAATTAAAATAATATAATAGTAAATTATGTATTGTTCCTATCGATTATTATCGCACTTTTTATCGATTAAATGGTATAAATGAATTTGAAACAAAATATTTAAAACCTTAAAAACGGTAGCATTTTCCGTAAAACTGAAAATCATTTATAATTTAGCTCCCTAAAATATGAATGAAACAAGGCGGTCCTATTAATTTTACGAAAGACTCTCAACTTCTTACGGCACTAAATACTTAATCATTCGAGCCACTTCAAGAAATTGCTAATAATTTATTTTTTCCGAATATCGAAGATCACAAAAAAAATGATTGTTTTCGTAGATTAATCATTCGAAGCTTAATTGGTGACGATTACTCGTACACAATTGATTGCCGTTAATGTTTTAATCAACGCAATGCTCGACTGCGCACTTGTGCAACACACGAATTAAGCTATTAGGCCGCAGACTTCGCCCAATCTAGGAAATCCAAGCCGCAGTGTACGCGAATCATCAATGACGCAGTATATCGCGTGCTACTGCTGTTGCCAATTACGCCGGTAATTACTCCCGCGGTAATCTCCACGCGTTCTCGGCTCGGGACTTGAAGATTTAGTAACTAAATGTCCCGCGCGAGCGGCAATTCAGGTCGACGAGTGCACAATCGGATAAACGAGCTTGTACCTCCGATACTATACAACCAATTCATTTCGATGTGTGTCTACTAATTAACCTCGCCCATTACTGAATTGATTGGATATTGTTAATATAGTTTGAATGAGTTACAAGCCACCTCGATTAGAAGACTGTCATACAAAAATCGAGTATTTTAAATAATACACGGTATAATTCAAGGATGAATTTCCAGTGGTGCTTATTGTCAGAAATCCGTAAGCTCCCAACGTGTCTCCGACCTTGAAAGTATCAGCGAGAAATTTCATCCCCGAGTCGCGGAGGTGAAAAAGGGGGCCAAGACAGAGGCGGCCGGAAAGGGGCGCGGGGGATGAAATTAGAACACAGCGGAGGCATCTCGAGCACCTGCATCTACACGGCACTTCAGCCGGGAGGTTCTTTTCGCGGCGACAGCGGCCCGCGGCCGGTGCATAATAGGAGGCCGCCTCCGGGGCCACTAGGCCTGCTCGGGGGAGTGCGCGCGAGAGAATGGCGACGGTGTCAAGTGCGATAAGGCCAGGATTGACCTTTTCTCGGAGGTGCAGCGCGCGGCCCGGTGCCACGAGGAAAGGGGTTGGCCCCGAGGATAAAGCCCGGGGAGACGTGATTGATTGATGCACTCGTGCCGGGGAGTCGGCCGTATGGCGGCCCCGAGAACTCGCCGCTTGTAAATTGGCTATCTTCAGCGCTGATGATGCTCGAGAGCTACGGCCGGTCGGGCGTATGTTACGAATTGTCCGGATTTCAGCAACAGATTGGCCACCGCTTTGATTTGATGAAATTTAATACGGCTCTATCATTTTGTTGACTGCGCAATTGAACGTGTAATTGAATCTCCATGGACGAAATGATAGTGAGGCAACGTTTTTCTCTGCCAAATATTGATCGGACTTCAGAATATATTGTATGAAATCATTTTAGGTAAAGAAAAAGTCAATTGATACTCTAAAAAAGGAATTTCAACTAAATATTTCGATAAGGAGTGCCGCGACTAAATTAATAATCTCTTAATTAAATTTTTTTTGAACTTCTAAATGATATTTTAATTTTAATTATCAAATAATTTGATGTATGGATAAATAAACATTAAAAATGATTAATAATGAAATAATGATTTTGGTTTTTAAATTTTCCAATTACTCTAAAAATTATTTTTTTAAACGTAAATGCCATTCTGGCTGTTATTCAGTTTAATAATGCATTTTTGTAATGGTATTGTGAAAAGAGGAAGTATTTGTTGATATTTGAGAATTTTACAAAATCTGATGAAAAAGGAGAGAATGCAAAAAATGGAGTACGTTGAAATTTGCTAGTTTTGAAAAAGTTATTGAATTTCATGATTAAAGAACATAATAATAATGTCGTTTTCAATTTTAATAATACGTAGAAGACTAAAAAAAGTCAGCTCTTTATAAAAAGCGCGTAAAAAAAATTTCAAACTATCTTGCAGAACATTATGAAGAAATCCGAAGCTGTGGCCACGACAGCATCAAACAAACGAAGGGCCGTAGAGCAAAGGCGGGCCAGAGCAGCCCACGAAGAGAAGCGGGGAGATAATAGAAAGGCCGGCGAAAATGTTAAAGCGCAAAAGTAAGACAAACGAGGAGCCCCGGCGAGCGAGATGGAGAGGCGTCGAGGAGGAGATGCGCAAGGAGCTCGGATGCTGCACGGATACACGCGGCGAGGGAAAAAGTAGAGGGCAGCGAGAGCGAAGGAGAGAGAAAGAGAGCGAGGCAAGGGCCGGGCGCTGCCTCGGCGTCGAGGCCTCTTTCGGCAGTGAAAGCGACCCTCGGCTCTTTCTCGCTCGTCCTCCCTTTGCGCGCGCGCGCGCGCAGCCAAGGGGGAGACGCGGGCGCGCGAGCGAGATGGCAGAACCTACGCGTTATTGAGCGGGCATTTCCCACAAAGCGCAGACGAGGGCAACCACCCCGTAACCAAGCGCCGCAACGCGCCTTCTTGCCTCTCGCCCCGCCGCGGCGCCTCTCTCGCTTTCTCCCTCCCTCTATACCTACCACCCTCTCTCTCTCTTTGCTATTTTTTTCGGATACAACCCCATTGTTTTTCTTTTATTTGTTTATAGCGGCCGCGAGCGCGGCATTGTTTCCGCGAGCCGTTTGTGTGCGCGCTCTCTTTTCAGCGCGTCTTCTGCCCGGCCATTCGTCCCGCCCGGCCGCGTGTAAGTGCGCGCGTTTTTCACCCGCTTCCAAAAGAGCGATGGACGCACCGCGCGTTTTTCCGCGCCCCGATCCCATTTTTCCGTCTCTGCGTTTGACGCTCCGGGAGGGAAACGCCCGGGCGCGCGATTTCGCGCCGCCGCGGTAATTATTTCGCCGGCCGGCCGGGCGCATTAGCGGCGCGCGGATTGAGAATCGCTCGGGGATCCGGGGCTTTGAGGCGAAGTTTTGCCGGTGTGCGGGTTTTTTTTTCTCTCTCGGCGCGGGCTCCGGGCTAGCTTCCGCGAAAATCTCTTTTGATCAGTCTGGCATCAATTATTCGAGTTGCCGCTGATGTGTTTCGGACACTTTATCTTCAGCGACGGGAGGCTCTCCATCCGCCGCTATATACTACTACCCCTCTTGCACTCGCGCTCGCCCGGCCATTATCTACCCGAGGCGTGTACGCTTCTCTCTCTTTCTTCTCTCCCCTTTCTACCTCCCCCGCCCCATCTCCGGAAATTTTCGCTTTTACCTTAATCTGCTTTCGCTTTTTTTTCGTCTTCTTTGGGCTCGGGCCTGTCCACTTGAAACATTAATTCATTAATCCTGACTGTCTTGCCGGCTTTTAAGATTGAGTATGTATCTTATTGAATTCACCTTACGACGGTTAATTATAAGTACGTATAACAGCGTAAGTATTAAAATCAATTTTATTAATACTTATAATTGTTAAAATAAAAATCTATATTATTTAATTAATTTAATTTCTTGTATTTATAGTTATCAAACTGATCCTCTCATAAAATAGAGTAAGAAACAAGGAATAAGCCTTGTTCCTTATTCTATCGTAGGCCCCTATCTTTGTACACCGCGATTAAGAGATTGTTCGGTATTCTAATTCCTTATTCACGGTATATACAGATGTACTGTATGTACTAGGATAAGGAACAAGCCTTATTCTTTTTTTTATTTTTTACTTCATTTTGCGTGTCATGACCCATTTATTCAACTAGCAAAATCAGTCGTACTCCGAGCGCTAAGTTTTCTCAAACCTATTTACGGTAGATTTTTTTTAACTGAAATTAACTTTCCGCAATTTTTAGATGGTTTTATTATAATTCGAAAATTTATTAGAAAATTCTATCCGTGTAATTATAATAAAAATACAAAGTTCGTTCTAGTTCTTATGAAATAAAGTTTGATTATAAACTCAGGACATATTTTGATCTGCAGGTTTCGACGCGGCGGTTCGTCCGCCACATTGTGTCCCATTTGGCCGCGGAGAGCACCGGGGGTGATGCCGTGACCCCTTCGAGGTGGTCGCTTTCTTATTCCGCCCAAAATTTACCAGTGCACTCTCGGGTGCCCTCGTCTCGCGGGCTTCCTCTCTTTGTGTCATTGTGAGCCCCGAGTCTGGCGCACAACGGCGGCCGCTCTTGGCAAAGAGGTGAAAGAAACAGAAAAACCTCGTCGGCGCGCTGCGCACACCGGTTTTTCGCGCGCCAGCACAACAGCCTACATCCGGTTATCTCTCCGCGGAGATGCTTCACTTCCGAGGGTAGCGCCTCGTTTCTTCAACCGTTCATAATCTCAAATTGAGTGCCATTCAAAACGTACGCTAATCTTTATTTCGCTCTCGTGGTTCGCGTCCAATGCGATTGAAATTCACGATTTATTTGCAAGAGAGAAATTTTTCCTGGCAATGTTATTGCGGATCATTAGAAACGGGGGAATCTCGAGATGTTACGAAAATTGTTATTAATTAAAACAATTAGCGTAATCATGAAAATTGATAATATAATTTCATTGATTTTTACTTGAAGTAATTAAATACCATCTGTAATACGAATAACATCAATTATTCTCGTTACTTATCAACAAGGCTAACTATTACCTTTTCTTGTAATTGTTATAATCTTTATAATTACATGACTCTTATTAACTGCAGAATTATTCACCAGGCTAATGTATAATTATTGCACAGATTAAATATGTAAATCATTTTTATCTTTACTTTTAAGTTTCATAATCATTTATTCAAATAGGTGAGAATTTATTGATGCAATATGTACATATTCACGATGGATAATTTATTGTAATTTTTATTTTATTATTATAAATATTTTATTGTGAATAATCAAATCTAAAGATCGATCCAAAACAGCGTAAAAATACTGTATTATGCACAAAATGTTAGTGTTCTTTATAAACATAAGAATTAAATATCTGAATTATTATTTAAATTAATTTAAATAAAAACCAGTCACGACTTTAACATACAAAATTGTGCCTCGAAGAACATCTAGAGCAGAAAATGCAGTATAATAAGAGAAGATGAAAATAGCGAGGCTTAGATAATTCAACAATGAAAACACGGCGTCCGCATAATCAATAGTATCTTCCAGAAATTCCCTCATCCGGCGGGAAGGTGAGTCTATAGAAGCTCAGTATCTCGTGACAGGTTGAAACGCCACGGTCCTTGCCCTTTCGCGCTCGCTCGCGCGCTATATTCGCCGCCTTTGCACGCGGAATCGAACAGGTCGCGTTCCGGGGATGCGCGCGATTTATTCATGGGGGAAGAGCGAGAGAGAGAGGGAGAGAGCCGGGACTTCTCCCCGACTTTATAATTATAGCCCCGGCGATGATCGATTTCGCCGCGGGGCGATTACTCGGTCACTACCCCCTCGCGGCATTCGGTCATGCAGGTGTTTTAGTTATTAATGCGCGCGCGATTAGCTCGCGCGCGCCGGGGCGACTCCGCGAAAATTCCCGGAACCGATAACCGACCGCCTCCCCCCGCCGTAATTGATGAAGATCGACGCGGACCGGCACCGGACGGCGGGTAATTGGAATTTACGCCGTCAAATTTTCACGAGGCTCCGCGAGCAGTTTGTTTAGACGAAGCAAATTGCACAGATAAAAAATGTGGCCACTTACGATGAAGATGGATTTAAAGCTGCAATTAGGAATTTATTCTAATTGTGCATTCTTTAGAATTTGTTACTTTTTAGTATATTATAGAATAGAAGAGAAGTTATTTTATTATAAATTTAAATTTCAAAATAACAAGTAGAAAATAAAATAAAAACATTTTTACAATCTGACTTTAGTATTTTCTTCTAAATTGATAAGACAGCAAAATTGCACTTGCATATTACAGTATATAACTTAGAAACTAGGTAGTACTGATGGGTATATGTCAAAGTATTATGAAATATAACTAATGTATCGAATATGCAGTATTAATAGTTATTTACAAAAGACATATACACTAAGAAAAATAAGTAGGAAAATTTTGCAATGGAAGTGAAGGAAAACTTAATATAATTCTTGGAAAAATTGAATTATGGTAATTTTTACAATAAAAATTGTATAAGTTTTCCTAAATTTATAGTAATTTATATCACATTTAAAATCTGCCTCAGACTTATATAAAGAATTTCTAGTCAATTTTCTTACTATATTTTTCTATTGCAGCTATTATTTAAGCTGTAATTTGTTATAAATTATAATAATGGAGAAATATACTCGCTTTTAACAAAAATTGCTATTGTCTAGGTCGAGTATGTTCACCGATTACTACGTACAATTAGTGCAAATTTTACTAGCCATTTTTCTCAGTGATAATAAGGGTAAACTTTATACCACAATTTAATCTCGAAAAGATGCACAAATCGCATGCGAAGGCAAACGTCCTCGGCATTGTTCCGCGCGAAATATAAGAGAAAAGAAATTAATTTCTCCGGAGAGAAAGAGAGCGCAGCTCGCACCCCCCAGGGCGCAGGCCCCGGTGCGCAATTCGAAAAAGCCGACCAATGAGGCATCACTCAGCGGCCGCGCGCAAGCCGAAAAATCGATAAACCCAGTCATAAAGCAGCCCGCGAGGATCCGCGACACCGCTCAAGAATAATAGCAGCGGCGGCGGAGGGTCGGGAATGACGCTCGGGCGCGCGCAAAATCGCACCCCCGAAGAAAGGAAGGAACGAGGCGCGTATCGATTTCTCCCTTAGGGAGAGCCGGCGCTGCAGGACTGGAACGGGACGTCGCGGAGCCTGCGGATCCGCCGCCCACCGAGTGTGACGCAACGCGACTCGCCCGGTGCACCGTGCAGAGAACACCCGGACGCCGTGAGTTAGGGCGCGCGCTCGCCCCCTCGTTCGGGCGGCGTCTTCGTCGCTTTTTATTTCTTCCTTCGGCGGGAAGAGCCGGCGCATCGGCTATATTCGCTAATTTTAGCGGGACGCGCTTCCGCGCAGCCAAGTCTCGCGGACGGAGGCTGCGGTTCCGCCGAGCGGATTCTTCAGACGGGGAAACTGCTAATTTTGGGACGGCTCGTGGGTTGAGCATCGCGCCCGCGGAACGGAAAAGTAATATCAGTCGTCTTGGTTAATTTTAAGGCCGGGGCTTCTTTTTTTGGTCTGTGATTCATGAACCGGCAGACTCGTTTGGGGATGTATTTCACAGTTGGAAAGAGATTAATTTTTGAAAAGTTTTAGTCTTATTTAGTGTTGAATGTAAAAACTTCAGCATGTAAACCTCCGTTAAAAGTATTTTTTTTTCTTCTGTGTGAATTCTCATTATAGAAAATTATAAAAGTCGGACGTCCTTAAAAATACGTAGGTACTTTTTCATTCTGATATTCATCTTCTCCTATACCTATTTTTTTTTTATTTTTTAGGCAAGTCTCTTATCGCTTCTCTCGTTTTTGTTAACCCCTTTTTCATAAATCCTCCCGTTCACTACTTTTGCGTCCTTTACTGCTGTATTTTTAATTTAGAATAAAAACCTCGAGAATCCTCGTTATATTTGCACGAAATCTGATTAAAACTTTTAATACGATCATTTTCCAACCGCCATTCAGTTAAATAATTAAACTTAAGCCTGGAGGGCGTAACCGTCCCCGGCGGGCGTGCTTTCGTCATACGCAATTTAAAGTTTCCATAAAGCAGCGGCCTCCTTCGGCGCTCCATTCGCGCGACTCTGGGTATTGGCCATCCGTCTTTTCCGCGTTATTCCCCCCTCGCCTCCCGTCCCTCGCCCCATCAATTTTCCCACTTCGACGGCGATTATTCTCGCAGTCCGGGGGGCTCTTATCGGCCGCGCGGTGTCGCTCCGTGCCGGTGCATTCTGATGTCTGCCTCGCGCGCGCGCCTTTCGTCCCTTTCCGCCCGCCCTATCCGTCTTCCGTCTCGTATAATGCGAGAACGCAACGCGCGCGCGTCTATCTGTACCAGGAGGTCGTTGATCCGCGACCCGTGTGCCTCGCTCGCACTGCTCCGCTTGAAAAAGCAGCCGGAGTGGTCCTTTCGATTGGACCCGCTGGGAAGGGGGGCGTGTGTGCGCGCGCGCGCTCCCGGCTTCGATGAAAGATCGCACGTCGGAAGGGAAATTGGAAGGGAAGCTGATTCGCGTGCGCCTGTTTTTTTTTATTTGCGCTCTTGTACCGCCGGCCCTCTCTTCCCCTCCGGCCTTTTCTTCTTCCGTCGCTCGTTGGCAAAAAGGGTTCGTCGGTCTGGGCTCTGCCCACTCCCTTTTTTTGTTTTAATACGCACGGGCTGCTCATTTTGAGACTTATTTAGCCGAGTTCTTTTTTTTTGCTCGGCTCGGAGTTGCGGAACTGACCTCGGCTGTGCGCGCACGAGTACAGTTGAGCTGGCAGTTTATTGGATGCGCAAGGATTCGGGGTAACGAGGGTTTTCGAAAATCCTCACGAGGTCAAGTTGAACGAGGACGCACGGCGTAGTTAAACTTGGAGTATTCAATTTAACTGAATGATGAATGTGGATTTCGCTTTGGAATATATAGGTGGCATAGGCGTAAAACGGAATTTACATTTAGATGAAGCATTGAAATACTAGTACAATAGTTTTACAGCATCATTAAAGTTAATCACCGTCGTGTTACGTCATTTTTTTGTACGCACGTTAATAAAAGGGTGATTTTTAAAAAGAAACTTTGAAGCGGTAAAACAAAAAATTGAAATTCCTCACATCAAACGAGCGACTATTAATAATCAATTACGGGAAACCATGTTGGGATGATTAAACACGAAGTTCAAATCAATCGATCGATCAATCAGCCCGAGAGAAAAGGACGAACTCGAAAAAGCATGCAGCAGTGATCGGCGCTTAACTCCGCAGAAGAATAAGCGGTTCAAACACTTACTTCAACGAGTTTATTAAAACGAGAACCGCGTCAATGGGGGAGACGGAGGATCGACGTGTGCACACGGCCAGCCCCTCTCTCTCTCCCTCTATCTCTCTAAGTATCCCCGTCCTCGTCTCGCTCGGGGCAGCGACGGGCTGGACCTCGAAATTACCGGCGGAAATCCCCTGTCGGCGACTCTCGCGCGCCTTTCGACGGGCAACCGAACGAGCGGCCGACTGTAAATCGCGAGGAGCCGCTAGGCGTCGGTCGTGCACTGCACGGCGGCGATGCGCGCGCACCGGATGCCCATCGGCGCAGGGCCCGCCCGAGAATCCGACGCTGCCGGCAATTAGCGTCTTATCGATAATCTTTTTTTTGTTCATTTTGAAATTCTAATTCACGGCTTTTTTTACTGGGAGCGACGTCAGCGTCATTTAGTAAGACTGCAGTCTGTTTAGAATAGCCGCTCTAAATTTTAGTTATATTTATGTTTATTTATTTGTTCCGGAGTAATGCAAAGCATCATATTACAAAAGTATTGCAGAGGGAAATAAATTTTTTGTTTGCAGGTCTGGGAGAGTTCAAAATATTTAGTTTTGCCTTCTTAGAATTGTTAGATTAAATTGAAGATTGATAAGCTTCATTTTCAGTTTTTCTTTTTGTGATACTCTTATCTTCTACTTTTAATTAACATTTATTTTTATCGAAAGAATGATTTTCAAAATAAAAATCACGATTTAACGACCGATTAATTAACACTATTCTTCGATTTAATTATTTTCATTTATTCTTATTATTCTTATTTTTTAAAATTTTTTTTCGCAAACGTAAATATTAAACACTAAATTCAACTTATTAATGACAATATCAGAGCAATCAATACCACAAACAATTATTTGCGGATTCATGAAACTATCGCGAACAGTACGGCTGATACCTAAAATAATTATCCCGGTTAAATAATCCCTCAGGATTAGGGTCGCGACTGCAATTTCGGAGTCGAGGCGGCGCGATGGCGGCACCGTAGCGGAGTATACAGGCGGAACACGTGCGTCCAGCCCGCGGCCACGCCGAGTGCGCGGTGGCGCGAATCGATCGACATGGCCGAGGCTGCGGAGGAGAGCGTCGCCGGGGAATCCGCGAGCAAGAGGCCGCAATTCGGAAATCGAACGCTGGACAACAAAGACGACGTTTTCCGGCACAATGCTTGGTAGTGTTTGCACCCTCGACTCATTACGTTTGCCGTGGGCAAATAGTCCGCGCTGCAGACCTAACCTCAAAGGGCGGATGTCACTTCTGTTTATGTTTTTAAGTGCATTGTTTATTGTTGTTTCGAGGAGCGAAGGCAGTTGTTTAAAGTGATATTTTTTTAGAAATATGATGAAAACAGAGAATTTTCCTTTTAAACACTGCTAACATTTTTTTAATGGGTTTAGCTGTTGGTAAATTTACTTTACCTTTTATTATAATATTGATTACTTTTTAATTAAAATATTGGATTAAACTCATTGAACCAAAATAATAAAGCGTATTACATATTGTTTCATATAGTATACAATGCAAATATAGTACAAATATACTATACAAAAGAAAATTATAAATATATCGAAAGGCAATTTACTCATTTACTCATTATAACATTAACAGGGATAATGTAGTATGGGACAAAGAGCAAGAAGAATTAGCTCAACGCAAAGTTGAAGAAAACTCAAAGGTTTCAGCATCTTCAGAAGAAATTACCAAGTACGAAATTGAAGCGGACAAATTTTGGGATAAATTTTATGGAATCCACCAAAACAGGTTAGTTGAAAATTAATTAAGAGAATTCTTTTAAAAATTAGTACTGAAAGCTTTAGTGATTACAAGTTAATTAATTAAAATTAAACTTTCAGGTTTTTCAAAGACAGACATTGGTTATTTACTGAGTTTCCAGAGTTAGCACCTAATGATGTAAAGCAAGATAAAGATCGTCCCTTGAGGGTTTTGCCTGAAGCGCAATGTAGTGACAATACAAATAGTAATACAGAAGATGCAGTAACTCATAGTGCACAAAAAATTTTTGAAATAGGATGTGGTGTTGGTAACACAGTATTTCCTATTTTATTGTACAACAATGATCCAAATTTGTTTGTGTATTGTTGTGATTTTTCATCAACTGCCATTGAAATTCTACAACAAAGCAAAGAATATGATACAACAAGGTAATAAAGCATTATAAATACAGCTGTGTTATATAAAAAGTAAACGCTTACATAAATTTTTTATAGGTGCAAAGCATTTGTTCTCGATGCAACCCAGGAAGACTGGAATCCACCATTTGAGGAAAACAGTTTAGATATTGTTATACTCATATTTGTTCTTTCAGCAATACACCCAGAAAAGTAATCAATTGTTACCTTATCAACTTTCGTTTAGAAAATTGTAATCTTTCATTTAAATTTTTTTCTTTATAGAATGGAACACATCGTAAAACAAATACACCGATATTTAAAGCCAGGTGGATTAGTTTTATTCCGAGATTATGGCCGATATGACTTGGCACAATTAAGATTCAAAAAAGGTCGTTGTCTAGCTGAAAACTTTTACGTTAGAGGTGACGGCACGCGGGTTTATTTTTTCACGCAAGGTAAATTTACACTTAATTTGTTTAATTATTATGGGAAATAAGTAAAATTCTAAATGCCTATTACTATCATTGCAGAAGAAGTAAGAAGTTTATTCACCAGTTGTGGATATAGTGAAGTTCAAAATCTTGTCGACAGAAGACTGCAAGTAAATCGTGGGAAGCAATTACAAATGTACAGAGTTTGGGTGCAATGTAAATATCGCAAAATTGCTCAGTAATTAAAATTTTAACGGTGATACATTTTATATTAAAATGTAACATTTTTTATCTCTACACAGATATTTGATTCCTCTTACTTCAAATAAAGAATAAACTTTTAAATATATAAATTTTGAAAATATTTTGATTTACACATTAAAACGCATCCAATTATACAACATTAAATAACAAACATTATAGCATCCTCTTAGTCAAAAGCAACTTCTCCCCGATATCAAAGTCTATTTACGCGAGCTAATTACCAAACTCTCCGCGAGCGAAAACCTCGTACAGGCGCGAAGCGTGACGCTCACTTTACAACTCCCCTACCTCCAAAAAAAATCACACCCATAAATTCGCTATCAGCTAAAGCTCATTCAAATTTCCTTCAAAAAAAAAAAGAGGCGCTAATGTCGCTTCCGAGAAAGCGCGCGCCTCGCTAACGCGGAGAGAAACGAGCAAACACGGGGCGTCGACGACGGGCCAGACGGAGCGAAAAGGAGGAGAAAGAGAGAGAGCTGACGTAGTCGTTGGCTCGCGCGGGTATACAAAGGAGCCCGACGAAGAAGTAGATGGCGACGTCGGAAGATTAGCCGCGAGCTTCGGATATATTAGCCTCGTGATCGCGCGCCCGCTCAACAGTCGCGATCGACCGGCCGATCGCGCGTTCGCCGCAGTATTATTGTTAACCCGCTGACGAGAGGGACCGGTGCCGAAGTCGCGCGCGCAACGATTTTCGCTATCGAGCAGCGACGACGAGGGAGATAACGGAAATTCGCGCGCCCAATTAGCTGAAAACGATAGGCCGTCCCTCTTCCTCATTGTTTCTTTTAAGTGCAATCGGACGTAACTCGTTTTTTTTTTTAATAGTTTGATTCGTTAGTTGTAAGTTTTATTTCGTACGGGCATACGCTCGTTACTCTGGCGCCTCTGTGATCGGTTGGAAAAAGAGATAAATAAATCTAAACGACCAGTCGACATGTCCGACAGCAACTCCGTGCAGCTCACTAACGTGGTAAGCCGATGGGGTGAGAAAAGTTTTGCTCGCGCGGGGGCACGTTCCGTGCGTTTGAGGGAAATCTGGTGTTGCAACAGTGAGAAATCTCTCGGTGAAGCGTTTCAATTTGCGATTTGTCTAGAAAAGGAGGGACGTCGCTTTTTTTTCTTTTATTGCTTGCGAATTAAAATAATTATTTATTTTTATTCACCGACAACAGCGATGAAACAAAGGCGGTTTTATTCGCGTGCCATCGGAAAATAAATGCTGGTTCGATGTAGCAATAAATCTGAAAATGGACCATTCGGGTTTCGTTAATCCGGGAGCAGGCAGTGTGCACATTCATTTTATATCAACTATATTTTTTAACTAACTCGTAAAAACAACATACTTTACTTCTGAATTGTTAATTAATAAACTTTTGATTTTATTGTTTTATTTTTTTATGTATATTACCTTTTAGTGTATTATATTAATAGAGTAGGAGTAAATTTAATTCATATAAGTTTAAACTAAAGTAAAAAAATTTAACGCATAGTCGTATCATTCGGTGTCAAATCAGCGAAATGGGAGCGTTCAAATAAATAAGGACTCCTGTACGATTCACTATACGCTATCCGAGAAACTAACGCTTATATTACTGTATTCTAAGAATGCAGCATAATCTAAGTTTTATATTAAATACATAAATATACCCATCTCATAGGAACTTTTGTAATGTCGGTGAGGACGGTATTGTGTTAACCTAAAGTTAAAATCTACTTAAAGAATAAATATTGAGGATGAGTAAAGTTTGAATTGATTGCACAATTGGCTGATTCGTGAGTAATAGTACTATAGTGAAAAAAATTATTTAAAATTTCAAATCATCGTATCATAAATTAGATTTTGAAAATTTGCGCGCAAAATTTATAGTATTGAATCTTATTAAAATCGTACGAGATCAAAAAAGGTGATGAAATGCATGTACTTAAATTACGTGAAAATACTATATGCACTTCTGTCGCAAAATCTTAATTAAACATCTTGAGATGTCTGAAAACGTGAATTTGTTTAAATTGAATTTAGATTACAAAAATAAAAATTGATTTTACTTTTAAACATCAATCGATTGATGTTTAAAATTGTTTAATATTGCTGTTATTAGACGTTTATTTAATTATTATTTTATTAAAAATATTCAATAAAATGTAATTTTCGACAAAACATTAACTAAGTATACTAATGTTTCAATGAATGATTAGCAAATTATACTCAAAATTTTAATTTGAGTATTTCATTGCATTTTGGATTAAAATCGCCTCTTCCGATATTTTCTAAGAAATAATTAAACATCGTTACGCAAAGAATTAATTTATTTGGAGCTGGTTTTAGCTGACGTCAGTGCAAATTTTTCGCATCTAGCGTTAAGTTGGAAGTGCAATCGCTGCTAATAAAGGCGGCGGCTTGCCCTACGGCTGATAATAATTACAATTTCATTAGGCGAGTGCAAGGTCGTAATCACTCAGTCATCAACTCACTCATGAAATTGTACAAATTTTATCAAAAATTCTTTTTACGATTCTTTTTCAAGTATTCGTTCTAATCGTTTCCTTAAAGGAATCAATAAAAATCATTTAGTTTCAAGCAGAAAATAAATAACAATATAATATTTAATGTATAAAGGAAAAAATTCTTCAAAGTCGCGTGCATTATTATAATAACCAAGCTATCTGTAGGCTATTAAATATTGATAGTCAAAGTGCAAAAAAAATTTAGATATTTCAAACGAGCAAAAATTGATAATTTCGTCTTTTTTTGCAACAAACTGACTTAGGGTCATAGAATAAAGGTGAATTTTCTCGATAATTAACATTGCATGCGCTTAATTCGGATGCGATGCATAATGCAAATCCCTATCTACGCCTCATTACGTAAGACGCAAATTTTCGTATGTATATGGCATACATTATCGTAACACATTGCGTGCGAAGACACTTTGCATAAGGAACATTATTATTTAAAAGCTTTTAATTGCCTTTTCGCGTACGCGTTTCCGAATAATACGATGTGGCCGCGCATCAATCGCTTCACTCTACAAAGATTTGCTCGGTCATTTCATTGCGCGAAACGTACTATTTATTTGACTTTTTTTCCCTTCGCGATTACATGTAGTACTGTCGGCGCGATCGAGCGAATTTTTTTCCAGATCGAGCAATTAACGCGACGCTGACTGGTGTAAAAAATCCTAATTCAGCGCTTCGTTGATGACTTTATTGTACCGCATTAAAACTGGAGAATCTCCCGAACTGAAGTATTCTTTCCCGGATTTTTCTCGTTAATCTTCATTTTTTGTTCGTCTTGCCTTTTCAAACAATAATGTTGCTATATTAATCGTTCATAAAATATAATTTCCCACAATTAAATCTCAAATGTAAATTAAATTGCGAGAAGTGCAATACAAAAGACGAATACATTATTTTTTAATTTCTTTCGAAATTGGTCGTTCTGTGCGAATTGGTTTTTTCTTAGTTTTTCCACAATTGTACACTAAATCAAAATTGACAGGAATAGCGGACGTTAAATAAGAAATTTTATGTTCCAGAGTGTAATCGAAAATCAATCCTCCGCAAATGGACAAACAAACAATAACGTTAAGGATACAAATAGGGCCACAAGTCGTAATCCGGACATCACTTACGGAATCGACGACGTGCCGCCATGGTATCTGTGTTTATTTATGGCTTTGCAGGTACGTGTTACAGATAAAGGAGAAGACGAATTTAACGTCGTTAATTTTGATTGCATAAAATGAACAACATTTTTTTAGAAATCAATGAGCCATTTAAAATATTAACAATTACAGTTAATATTATTTTTTTAAACACACGAATAAGAAGCTTGAAAGAAACGCGCACAAAATGTGTGAACAATCAGATAAAGTTAAATGGATAAAAATGTCAAAGTACCACATTACATTTTCAGCCTATTTGACTATACCCTGTTGTGATTACTTATTTTCAGTGATTCGTCACTAAATCAATCTTAAGAGTATCACTCAATCCAATAAAAATTATTAAAAATTCGATACAAATTTTGCATCTCATATTTTCACAGCACTATTTGACTATGATTGGAGCCATAGTCTCGATACCCTTCATCCTCACGCCAGCCTTGTGCATGGCGGAAGACGATCCGGCCCGCAGTCACATAATCTCGACAATGATACTGGTCACGGGCATCGTCACCTTTTTACAAACGACCATAGGCTGCAGGTACAATGTCAAGAATCTCGACTTTTGTTTGTGCATATTTAAAACTTTATCTTTTCGCTACGTTATCGCACAATGCTCACAGAGTGAATTTGCGCTTTCGCTATACATTTTTCATACGCGTCTGTCTCCTTATCAAGCGACGATCCGCCTGATATTGGTGGGAAAATGTGTACGTAGCTCTCCGTTTACTTAGAGCTTTTGTTACTACGCGAATTTGTACATAGTAATGCAAGTGAACAGTACAAAAGCTTTACAAGATTATAAGAGAAGTTTGCAGTTTATCGTTTATACTTTCAATTTCCGTTTTAAATAATTTTGGAAAATTAAAAAATAGATGTTTTTTGACATTTATTTTATATTTTATTGGAGCTTTTAAATTTATATTTGTAGAAATTGCAAAAAAAATTTTAATTGCACCTATTAATTTATTGTGATATTTCAATTTTAATAATAATTTTGAAGAAAGTTAACTTTAAATTGTGCCGTACAAGCTTCATTTTGGGAAAAGTGTTATAACTTTATCTCAAAGTTTTACGTTTGGGAATCTATGATTTCATGAGCATGTGCGTTAATTCGCTGATTAGCAAATCAATGAATTTTAATGTTCCACTATTAAATCACTATTTGTGTAACATCTGTCTGTCAATTTTTCTTTTTAGATTACATAAAGATAATTATTTAATCTAATTTACTTTTATCATGAGCAACGGAGGTGCGAAATACGAATTCGTTGAGTACACAAAATTTCAAAGTCTTTAATTGTATTACTGTGAATTAATAATAGACGAAATATGTAGAAAGATTCAAATGTCGATATTTAATTAAACTGCTTAACAGATAACATACGGGTTCAATGTTTGATTATATCGATATATGTTTAATAAACAATTGGATGAGTAATTATCACTTAATAATTAATTTAGATAGTTCGATATAAATCGATAACCATTGTGCATATTTAAACTTTGGACCAGATATCTACAAAAATATCGATGGCCGCAATGTATAAAAATGTAACGATGTTATAACAAAATTATCCAAAGTATTACAAAAATCCTCGATACATTGTTCATTAAATAACGTTAATTAAATTTATCGGTAATTGACGCCATCGCCCATCAACGTTGTTAAAAAGTGTCGATGCATTTCACTCGAGCCATTGACATTAGCCTTAAAATGTGAGACGGCCTCCAACACTTCATAAATTTCAAGTTGTTTAAGCCGTCGATTAAAACCAATTGCCTTGAGGAACCTTGCACTTGTAGATCACGTGCCCGAGGTATATGGGAAATTTTCCATCGGAATGCGTTGCTTACAGAACGATTAAGACGTTTAACAACAAACATAGCCCCCCGAGCGTTTGACTTTAAGATAATTAAGGATCATATTCTTAAAATTAGAATTTCGTAATAAGGAAGCAATTAACTCCATTCATTTAAGAAGATTTCCATCATAATAGTCGGATCGTAATGGAAGCAGTATCGTCATTCTTCGCCATTAACAAAATGAATTAAGAATTAAAGATTTACTTTTCGAAACAATAAATATTATTTAATTTTTCTTTTACACTTTACCAATTGAAAATCTCAACAACTTCCGGCGCGACGCGGAGAATTTCCAAATGCAACGCGTCAAGTGCGTATCAAATATATTTAGAAAAAAATCGGCGACGTTAATGCACTCAGCTCGCGCGCACCTTGTCCAAGTGCCAATCCGCGCGAGTAAGATTAGAATCATTCACCTTCAGAAGATCACCTATCGACACCCGATGCGCCTCTTTATTTTTCTTTATTTTATTGGCGATTAGCATTCGCTTATGCGCCGAAGGAAAAAAAAAAAGAAGCGACGCGAAGGAAGGTGTTAAGGTGGCGGTGGCATTAATTCACGAGCATGAATTCGCCGCGGCGGCGGAGACTCGGGGAAGAGATACAATGCAAATTATCGATTCGCTATCAGGCGCGGCGCGCATGAACCACCGAGCGAACGTTTACGGCGGGGGGTATTATTCAATATTCTCGCTCTCTGAATCTCTGGGAGTGAGAATAATCCCACCTCCAAATTATGGGACTTAACGAAGTGATTTTTAATTCGATGCAGCGACTTCGATTTAAATAGTACGTTATTTCTGCGCTCTTTTTAATTAAAGACATTATAATTAACTTTCATGGGAGTGGATTCGCGTTCGATTGAATTGCCTTTGTACTTATTACTTCGTCATTATCGATACTTCAAGTTCGGCATTCATGGAAACACGCGGTTTATGCATATTGACTTTAAGCATTAATACATACGTTAAACGAGTAAACAAGGGAGAATAATTAGAACTTGCATTGAGTAGCAAATGACCAGTTTAAAATTAATTTAAAAATTAATTAATTTAAATTAATGTTATTAGTCAGCCGTTCGTAATAATGTATTTGATGTAGATCACGTTACAAATTTGACACTTGCAAATGCATAAATTTATAATTTTTTTATAGACCGTTCCATTGACCGTGTAAAATCCATTGCAGTAATAATTATGATCACAGTTTTGAAGCAAGTGAATTTTTGTTTTATTAATGTGAAGTCTTAAATAGCTGCAACAATAATAAAATGGTTAATGATTCGAAAGGAGTATTTTTGCAGTATCGCAATAATATTGATTTAACATCAAGTATTACTTAAAAATCTATTCTTGGTACAAGCACCAAGATTATTCCTCCGATCTAAAATTATTTTTCTTAAAATACTTTATCTTTGCTGGAAATCGTCCACTTTTCTTCTGTCGACCAAGCGATGTTTTTTTTATATTTTTCATGCACATCCGAAAACTAGACTGTTTCACTGAGAAAAAAGCTTGTTGTTACTAAATAAATTTTACTTGATTTAATTAAATTTCAGTTGATTCAAGTAAATA